>VZTM01009184.1:103805-155029 GCA_013400555.1 Jacana jacana
GGGGGGGGAGGAGGGGGGTGTCATCCGCCATTTGTCACATGGTAAAAAATCTGTTCTTAATTTTCAGTCAATGGTTCTTCTGCTCCATAGCCAACGGCAGTATATCTTCGAATACGATCTGCTGGACCGGCTTTCCGCTGTCACCATGCCCAGCGTCGCTCGTCACACCATGCAGACTATCCGCTCCATCGGCTATTACCGGAACATATACAACCCCCCGGAAAGCAATGCTTCTGTTATAATGGACTACAACGAAGAAGGGCAGCTCCTTCAAACCGCTTTCCTGGGGACGAGCCGAAGAGTGTTATTCAAGTACAGGCGGCAGACCAAGCTCTCAGAAATTCTCTATGACAGCACCAGAGTTAGTTTTACTTACGACGAGACGGCAGGAGTCCTGAAGACAGTAAACCTCCAAAGCGATGGTTTCATCTGCACCATTAGATACAGGCAGATCGGCCCCTTGATCGACAGGCAGATCTTCCGCTTCAGCGAGGACGGAATGGTAAACGCCCGCTTTGACTACAGCTATGACAACAGCTTCCGAGTGACCAGCATGCAGGGCGTCATCAACGAAACCCCCCTGCCCATCGACCTCTACCAGTTCGACGATATCTCCGGCAAAGTGGAGCAGTTTGGAAAATTTGGAGTTATATATTACGATATCAACCAGATCATTTCGACAGCCGTGATGACCTACACGAAACACTTCGACGCGCACGGCCGCATCAAGGAAATCCAGTATGAAATATTCCGGTCGCTGATGTATTGGATTACAATTCAGTATGATAACATGGGGCGAGTGACAAAGAGAGAGATTAAGATCGGGCCGTTTGCCAACACCACGAAATACGCTTACGAGTATGACGTAGACGGTCAGCTCCAGACGGTTTACCTGAACGAGAAAATCATGTGGCGATACAACTACGACCTCAACGGCAACCTCCACTTGCTCAACCCCAGCAGCAGCGCCCGCCTGACACCGCTTCGCTACGACCTGAGAGACAGAATAACTCGGCTGGGGGATGTCCAGTACCGCTTAGATGAAGACGGATTCCTGCGTCAGAGGGGCACTGAGATCTTTGAGTACAGTTCAAAGGGCCTCCTCACTCGAGTGTATAGCAAAGGCAGTGGGTGGACGGTGATTTACCGGTACGATGGGCTCGGACGACGAGTTTCCACTAAAACTAGCCTGGGGCAGCACCTCCAGTTCTTTTACGCAGACCTTACCTACCCGACCAGGATAACTCATGTATATAACCATTCCAGTTCTGAAATCACATCCCTTTACTACGATCTGCAAGGACACCTCTTCGCCATGGAAATCAGCAGTGGGGACGAGTTTTACATCGCGTCAGACAATACGGGGACGCCGCTGGCTGTTTTCAGCAGCAACGGGCTCATGCTTAAACAGATTCAATACACTGCTTATGGGGAGATCTACTTCGACTCTAACCTTGATTTCCAGCTGGTTATAGGATTCCACGGGGGCCTGTACGACCCGCTGACCAAGCTAGTCCACTTTGGAGAGAGAGATTATGACATACTGGCAGGCCGGTGGACAACACCCGATATTGAAATCTGGAAGAGAATTGGGAAAGATCCAGCCCCTTTTAATCTATACATGTTTAGAAATAACAACCCCGCCAGTAAAATACACGATGTGAAGGATTATATCACAGGTAAAAGGAGGTTACTCGATTGCAAGACTGTCTCACACTTGTTCCAAAATGTACTTTTCTGTGTTCCCTCTCTGGAATGTGATTATCTGGGTTAGAGGATGAGGGTGTTGTCTGGGCAAGGTTAGTAAAGAAACCCTCAGGGAAGATAACTGTTCAAAGTGATTTTAGCTTGGGGGTGCTGGACTTGGAGACCTAGAGACATCCAGTTGAGACTGGAATTCACAATTTTGGTGAAGTACCTGAATATGTCTTATTTGGAAAAGTTGTTTATGGGGAAGCACTAAGCACTTAACAGTGAGACTAATTACAGCAAAGACGCTTATCAGGAATGGTGAAATAGCAAATGGGAGATGCTGAAAATATCTCACCTAGGTTTAGACACTGGTACCTGACTAAGAGATTAAGATCCACAAGCCACTATTAGCTTTGAGGTTTAGGTAACTAAACCTTGTGCCCTACACAGTCCTTAGAGTGCTTTAATATTGGACTGTTGACCCAAAAAGATAATTTGAAGCATCTCAAGTGTATACCGAGGGGTTGAGTTTTCCAAAGTACATTTTGGGGAGTAATTCTCTTCCTCTCCTGCTGACTGAACTGTAACACCAGGTGCCTCAGCTCGAGATCTTGGTGCACTGGGAGAGGAAAGAGAAGCTCTAGGTTCTCCTTCCAGTACTGCTATGCATTACCCAGTGCTCCTAGAATGAAAGAAATAGACTCAAGCAAGTGTGAGAGTAAGACCCCTTCAAGACAGTTCATGAGGATCTCCTTACATGTGGATTAGAGCAGTAGAATGGAGTAGAGAGACCAAGCAAGAGACAGAGTGTAAGGTAGCAAGGGCATGAGTGGTATTTGTGTGACCAACTGACCTCACTGATGTGGCAGCAAATATTCACTGCAGGTTGGTTCGTGTTTTTCAGGATAGGATTTTGCAAGGTTACATTTGGCTACAAAAGAGAAGTCCAGTAAGCTCCAGGGCCAGCACAAAGCAAGGAGTACCAGCCAGGAGCAGGGTATACAAAAAGGAGTGTGAATTTCTCTTTTGGCAACAGAAAGCTGCTATAGTGCCGTCTCTCGTGTAGCTGAGTTCTAAGGGAACCTACGTGCTTTTTGTGGGTCTCGAGTTAGTGGTGTTTTCCATTATTCTACAGCCAAGAAAAAAATTGGATTGCACCTCACCAGGAGTTCCTGAAAAACACACAGCTCAGATACATTTGAACGTTGGTGTTTGAACAGATGTAAATAATCTGAAACATTTTACCCAGACGGTGCCAGATTACAGGAAGGGCTTGGCCTCACTCACTTGGGCACTGTGAGACTACCACTCAGAAAAGCATCCTGGGACTCCAGTGGGTTTGCATTCATCTAACAAACAGCAGCTATTAAGAGGGTTGCTAACGCACTGCCTGGCCCCAAGGAGAATAACAGAGCTTTGGATCTGTTCTCTTCTAGCAGCCTGTGCTGTAGGGGATGCAGTTGCAATCAGATTCTTTGTGGCATTGAGAACGATGCACTTAGTTTAAAAATTGCCCCCAAAATATGTTTTTAGTTCTTTTCTTGGCATCTTTGATGTATGGAATAGATAGACACACACTGCTCATATAAGGTTATCGTTAAAAAGAGCAGTTTGGCTGACTGGTAGTTTCCAGATGCAGAGCCTCACGAGGCACATCACTGTTCTAAAAAGGTCAGAAAATATTTTAAAGTAAATATTTTTTTATTCTTTTTGGTTTTTTACATTTGTAAAAATGTGATTCCTTGTTCCACTTCTCTGAGTTTCTCCTAAATGAAAACTACTAGACTCTAAGGAGATCTAGACTCTAGCAAGGAGTGCTCTGCCACTCCTGCTAGGCTTTGTATTTGTGAAAGACAGAAACGAGGCACAGCACCCATTCTTGCCCAACAATTGTTCACCAATTGATCGCTGGCCTCCCTGATTTATTTAACAGGACATAAGATGCATCATAATGTTATCTAGTGCTAATTTAATATCTTGTCTGCTTGCTGATGCAACGCTAATACTAATACATTTCATTAGCTTTTTTCTTTCATCGGTCCAATCTCATGTTGAAGATTTCTCTTCAAGAGATTCCTCTGGAATCAACATAAAATATCTGCCAACTCTTTTAAAAGGGCTGCAGAGCTGTTACTTCAGGGAGAGTCTGAAGACATTACAATAACCCATACGTAACAAAAGGAGAGGATGTGGGCTGCAGTACTTGGGTTTTGCTTGGCTTTAAAGTATTGATGATGAAGGTGCAATATAGAGCACGCTCAGCCTGACCATAAAGTCCCCATTAGTTTAGGCTATATTAGAAGGAAGTCTCACTGTAATGGTGCTCCTGTAGTTGTTCTGGAAGTCACTGAGGCCTTCAGAATTGCTGAAACCTGCAGTGCCTTTCAGATGAGCACACTGCAGTTCTTACATACAAGCTTGTAAGTTTAGAACTTTTAAGTGTACTGCCTGGGCTTGCTATTCTAGTTGCAGGACAAATCTGAATCCACCCATATCAAAATGAAGGCTGGTGAATAATTTTCACGTTACAGAAGAAAATCAACTGTGCCAAAAGCCATTCCCTGTAAAAACGGTGTAATTGCAAAACACAGAACAAATCTAATTTTCTTTTTTTATATATATGTAATTCTCTTGCAGATGTTAACAGCTGGCTGGTGACATTCGGCTTCCACCTGCACAACGCCATTCCTGGTTTCCCTGTTCCAAAGTTTGATTTAACAGAACCTTCTTACGAACTCGTGAAGAGCCAGCAATGGGAGGACATACCAGTAAGAAACAAAACTAACCATACAAATGGGGAAGGACAAAATGTTGGCTTCTATTCAGATCTTATTAGACGTGGGTAATCCTGACAGGGTGACTTGCTGAGTTAAACCTGAACAGCGCTTTTCAAACCTCTGATTTTTATCTACTTTCAAATGAACTTCAGAAAATACAGATGGTGGTTTTTTTCTTACAGATTTGCTAAGTTAGGTACCGTTTTAAATAAGCTCTTGTTTGCTTTCAGCAATAATAAAAATGCAGAAAGCCAATAATCATTGAAAAGAAGCTGAAGACCTTTTACAGATGTCCAAGTTGGGTAGCAGAGACTAGAGAGATTAGATTGGTACTAACACTCTGCCTGAAGGCAGAAAATGAACAATGCAGTAAAAAATAGACTGTGAAATAAACAGAAGAACAGGTGACATAAATTATGCATACCAGGCACCACTACATTTTTACTTCTCTTTAATATTAACCATGCTTTATATGTAAAGATAAAATATTGAAAATGAAATTACCTGAGGTAAAACCCATTCCATTACATAAAACCAAAACTCCAGGTGCTTCTGAAGTTCTTTGGGGGGAAAAAAAAAAAAGAACTACAGTCTTGTAAACCTGCTACGGTTTTAAAGAACAGCAGAATCAATGTGGAAGTCAAAATCTACATCTGGGATTTACAATCTGCTATTACATTTACAAATCAAACTTACTCAAAGATCAAAGACCTGTGCCCTCAAAAATCCTATGATTCTCAGTTAAGATGGAAGAGTTAAGAGACAGTAAAATGGGTAATCCCATTGTGAGCAGTCAAAACCAGACCCATCTGAACACGAATCACAAGACAGAACTTTATGAGATTAAAAGCAGACACGATCATTAAGAACCTTACAACCTAATTTAGACCAAAAAACCCAAACCCTTAGAAGGATGACCAAGCAGAAGGGAGCATAAAGAAGCTACTTTTGCATGCAGGAGGTGACCTGCTGCATATATATTTTTAATAGCCAGGGACTGACTATCAGGGAAAGACCTTAGAGCACAGCATGAGAATGGTGTCTCCCATGAACAGCAGGAGCAGGGAAGGAGCAGCACAGCAAGTACTCCAGGCAAGGTGGTTGCATCAGGAGATAAGAGACCTGTCACCAGGCACAGCTGTGAAGAACTACCAGAGGTTGTTTGTTTAGATCTCTAAAGAATGCAGGGATCCACTAGCACCAGCAAAAGTACATCAGGAAAAGAACCAGTCTGGTCAAAGAGATGAGAGCAGACAGGTAGTTGTCAAATATCTCCCCAAAAGAGCTCAGCAGTGTGAGGAGTGACAGGGGCATGTGATACAACAGAGAGAAAAGAGAGAAGCAGGAGGAACACAAAAGATCTGAAATTCTCAGGTAGGAAGAAGCTGCAGCTATGACATTCACTGTTGAACAAGCATATGCAATCGGGAGCCAGAAGTAAACACACAAACCACTTAGTATTTTGAAACATTCTGGAGAGTTTTACCCAGCTCTGAGATTTTGCTTCAGAGCTCTGAGGATACATATTAAAAATAAACAAACTTTGTCATTATGAAGTTGCTATAGCATCTCGCCGCTCTCCCTGATTGAGTGTGCTGTCTAGAACGTTTTATGCTCAATACCTTTCATGTAGGATTTACAACGGCTGAAATCCATACTTGTTAGCAAGCACAGTCAGGAATCTGCCACGTTTAAGAAGAGCTGAGAGTCCAAGTCAATTTGTAATTCCCTCAGGAACTGTCCCCTCCAGAAAGCCGCCCTCGTGGCACAGCAGAGAAGCCTTTGCAAACTTTCTGCCAGGCTTTGATTAGCAGCAAGGCTGAATGAAGCTCTAGGAATCTGTTAATGATTTCTGCTTGGTCTCCCACCCAGCAATTCAGGGAAACTAAGCAGGCTTTTGCTTGCTTTGTCAGCAATGAATCGCGTGGGTTAAACAGTACTTGTACTGAAGGGAGAAGGGGTCAATTGCAAGATAAACCGCATCATCTACAGAAACTGAAGGTACTCCTTTTCAAAAGTGCAGCCAAAGCTACTTAAATCTTTCTCTCTGTTCCCTGCTGAGACAACTGCTAGGGCAGCTGTCTGCTCCCCACCTCTGTCAATACCGGCTCATTCACAGCTTGGGGCTGCCAAGACACAGGGTTAGACAGATACAATACGCCTCTTCTGCGCAGCTCTAAGGGCTCATCCCAACCACTGCTGACCCAATAAACCCACAGCAGTTCTGATGTCAGGTCCCCAGTTACCCTCTCCCTTCGCCAAGACTCCACCAGGCATACTGGGCTACACATAGCTCGTAACAATAAAACAAAATATTGACTGATACCTCAACAAAATAAACCTTTATAACAGGTTCTCCTGTCCTAGTGTTTCCATACTGTGCTTTTGCACCTCACAGCTGCACTGCTTCTTTCCTCCCCTTTACAGCACGCCTGCCTTTTCAGTAAGAACACCCCAGATATGTTAAAAAATTAAATACCAAGCGAGCATATTTCAGACTTGCCCGTTGGTTCATTTCATTCACTGCCCCTTCTCTTTGTTAGCCCTCAGCAAATCACTGCTGCATTCAGGACTGCACCCCTCTAAAGTTCTGGGGGGAGAAGGTGCTCATCCCTTGTAGGCCACGTGCTGATACCTGGAGTGAAAAATAGAAGCTCACACGACTTAATTTTTCATACAGCTTTTTCCCACATCCCCTTTTATCAGTTCCTGCAATTTTTTTGCAAGAAAGGGTATCAGTCCCCAGTATTCCATCCCTCTGCTCTGCACCATTTGCTTCCTTCTCTTTTACTGTAAAGACTATCATTACAGTTTGATTTCCTCCCCCCAACCCCCCAACTTGCTTTAGCAGCTTGAGGGGTTACAAGAGCCTCCCTGCAGTTTGGTCTCAGACTGCAGCTACTGGAGAGACTCTTATCTCCTGACTCAGCATAAAGAAAGGCTTGTTCCTCTTCTAAAGCACACCTCCATGACCTCACTTTGGATGGACCTCATGGTAGACAGGAATCGGTTGAGCCAGCTCAGAGGATGAGATGACACCGTAGTGTGATGGCTCTTACCCATACTAATTATTAGTATTGCAGAGGTCTGTCCTGTGCAGCCCAGTGAGCAGCCTCTGACGTTTTATCTCATTTTCGTGCAGCTTCTCAGGTAGACAAAGAGAAAAGGCACTGAACATTATCAAAGAAAATCATCTCGTAACTCGGCAGAACAAGCAGTATGTAGAGTATGTAGATTTAATTAACTCCTTGGCGCTGTCAGTTGTGGCATATCCTGTTGTCGTCCACGGGCAGCACACCAAGCAAGCCTGGCTGTTTGGCATCTAGAGAGGGCTACAGATGGCTGGTAAAACTTCTGTCTGTTCTTGTTTACAGCCAATTTCCGGAGTGCAACAACAAGTGGCGAGACAAGCAAAGGCTTTCCTGTCCCTGGGAAAGATGGCAGAGGTGCAGGTCAGCAGACGGAAATCCAGCAGAGAGAAGTCGTGGCTGTGGTTTGCCACGGTGAAGTCTCTGATTGGGAAAGGGGTGATGCTGGCCGTCAACCAAGGCAAGGTGCAAACAAACGTGCTCAACATTGCCAACGAGGACTGCATCAAAGTGGCAGCGGTTCTGAACAACGCCTACTACCTAGAAAACTTGCATTTCACCGTTGAGGGCAAGGACACGCACTATTTTATCAAGACCACCTCCCCCGAGAGTGACCTTGGGACGCTGAGGCTGACCAGCGGGCGGAAGGCCCTGGAGAACGGCATCAACGTCACCGTTTCCCAGTCCACCACCGTGGTGAACGGCAGGACTCGTAGGTTTGCCGATGTTGAAATGCAATACGGCGCTTTGGCGCTTCACGTCCGCTACGGCATGACGCTTGACGAGGAAAAGGCCCGGATACTGGAGCAAGCCAGGCAAAGAGCTCTTTCCAGTGCCTGGGCCAGAGAACAACAGAGAGTCAGAGACGGAGAGGAAGGCGCCAGGTTGTGGACAGAAGGAGAAAAGAGGCAGTTGCTCAGTGCTGGGAAGGTGCAAGGATACGATGGGTACTATGTACTCTCTGTGGAGCAATATCCGGAATTAGCAGACAGCGCTAACAATATACAGTTCCTCAGACAAAGCGAGATAGGAAAGAGGTAACACACTGGCTTAGCTCAGGCTGCCAAAGAGACTCTCTACCAGTGTCTTCGACAAAGGAGACCAAACTGTTTTGCTGCATTACTACTTGAGCCTAAGCTTACACCTTTGCTCAGATTTTTTTCTGTAGCACAATCCAAACGGACTCTGTAAGGGAAAGAGCGCCTTCTGGAAGAATGATACTGCTAATGACAAAACTTGGGTTTTTTTTTGGGTTTGGTTTGGGTTTTTTTTGTTGTTCTTCTCAATGACCTTAAAGGTGATCTGCTTTAAAGAATATGTTTACATATGCATATCGCTGCACTCCAGTTGGACTGAAAAGTATTAAAAAAAAAACAAAGAAGAAACAAAGGAAAGAAAAAAGGCCTACAGATTTTTCAACAGGCTGTCCGGTCCTTCGAGGCACTGTATTTAAGTAAGGTACAGACCCATACAGTGTTTCCAAATCTTACAGAATTGTTGACCTTTGCTTACGAGAAGTAGTCTCTCTCTTTCTCTTTCTCTCTTCCTCTCTCTTTCTCACTGCATAGGATGTGGTATATATCTGTTAATTTTAAGAAAAAGGAAAAAAAAAAACAAAACAAAAACAAACGTGGGGCAAAAATTACTGTTTATAGACAACCCAACTGCTTTAAACTGTGCTGCTTTCTGAAAGGACATTGGCACAAGTGACTTAACGCTACCATGGGAATTTAATAATGGATTTTACAATGCTAAACATGGTTTGCCTTGGGGGGAAAACGGCAAGTAGAATCCTCGTTGCAGATAAGCAAAGGAAACCCTGATTTTTTTGTAAATTATGTGAGACAAGTTGTTTATGGATTTTTATATGAATTACAATTTACTGTACATCAAATATTAGTCTCAGAGGAGTTAATTTATGTAAAGTGTTTAAAAAAAAGTTTATACTTAAAAATAAAATGATAAAAACATGTGCTGTGTGTGATTTTTTTAAAGAGAAAAAAAAAGGAATTGCACCTTTTATGTTATAGCTGTACAGTATAAAGGATTATATTGTAGAGATATAACAGTGCTGACTAATGTCCAAAAGTGTTAATATTTTTGTATTAGGTTTAAAGCTGTGCATCTATCACTCTGCTGATAGGATGGGACGCTCCAGAGTGGCTGGCTGAATCCGACCGCAGCTCCTTCCCCTCCCCGCCCTCCCTCTCCTGTCACCCAGGCCAGGGCCACTTCATCAGTCATTGTTAGAAGGCACAGTAACCAAATCAGTCTCGTTTATGATGATGGAAGACTTTAATAGGTTGGGTTTTCCTTGTCTTTTTCCAGCCCTAACGTAATAAATGGACATTTATTCATACCAGGTGGGGTTTCTGTTGTTTTTTTAGCAGCTTTGTTTCACAATGGAGAGAATAGTGTCTCAGGTGCTTGGCAAATTGTATGTAGAAGAAGAAGAAGAAATGATGTAGTTTCATCCAGTTATGTCAACTTTGTCTTCTGTATAATACAGCTCTTTTAGATGTTATAACTCCAGATAGAAGAAGCGTACCTCTGACCTGATGCTACAGAATTGCTCTTTAGGCAGGCAGGCTGTTCCGTAGGTTCATCTCCTGGCCTTCAGCTGGCAGATCAAACCCCGTTACTGCGAACACTGACCCTGGGGATGGAGAGGAAGGTCCAAGTTTTAGTGCCTAGTCTGCATCTCCACACCACCGCATAGATCTGGCATGCTCTGCTCCAAGGCCCAGTATATTTGCTGCAGGACAGAACTGAGGCGTGCAGCTGGTTCCTCACAGGAAGCCTGTGGTGGCATCTATGGCATCTGTTTCACACCTTGGCTGAAACCATTCTTAGAGCTTTACTCTCATGAGCACTAAATTCAGCCACAAAATTAAAATATTTTTAAGACAAGACAAAAAAAATTGGGGTTTTTTGATGTTCATTGAAATATACACAGTATTTCTATCCATGTATTATAATGACGAAACATAGTAAGTGAACGTGTCTTAACTATGAATGGTTCAAGTGGATGTAATAAAAATAGTTTTCTAACTGCTTTGTATTCTGAGAGTCTATGGTATTACATACTCTAAATTGCACATTAGGATTGTTTGATAAACAGATTTGAACTTCTCCCAGCCAAGTCGCTACCGAATCTACAGCATCAGTGCTCTGACTGTATGTGTGCGTTTGGTAGAGCATACAGAACTAATTACACATATAACGAATGCTAATCAGCTATTAGAATGAAAGCACAGATTAGTTGTTAGTGTTTCTAACCCTTGGAAGGCTTGAGGGCCCTAAATTTTAGAGAGGATGATATGTCAGACCCCAGAGGCGTGTCAGTTGATCTACGTATTCCTTTTTGAAGATGTAAAATGCTAGGTGTTTGCAGTTCTGTTGGGTGGCTCTTCCACAGCACTGTATTTAGCATGCTGTAAGTGCTCTCTGTTGAAATAGGCTCATATTCTAAATTATGTCAAATGTTTCTGTTCTGTTTAAATATGAAAAGCTTGTATAACATGTCAACAATGAAATATATCTTCTACTTGACGCGTACCAGTTCCTTCTCCTTTGTTCTGGCACCAATAAACAACAAATTATACTATCTGTTGGTGATCATTTCAGATAAAAGTCAAATCAAGCCAATTAGTGGCCTTGTTAGTAGGTATAATGAGCCTATTTCTTGCTAAAAAAGACTTGTGATCTGGACATGCTCCTGCAGGAAATAGTGACCTTGGGGAATATACAAACAAAAGATCTTTTTAAAGAAAAAAAATATGTATAACTAAAAGAAGCATATTACAAAATAAAAAGGAGATTCTAAGTATTTTAGGCAATGCCAGTCAAAATGCTATCCTGATATTTTGAGATGTATATTTCGTCTGATTTGTATTGTTCTTTTCATTTGCCTTCTTAACTTTATATGTGTCCTGAATTTTCCACAAATTGATAACTATAGATTGCATCTAGGCTTTCCAATAAAAGCCAACCCAATGTGTGTGTGTGTGTGTGTGTGTTTGTGTTTATATTTGTTTTTTGCAAACCTGTGTGTCAGATACTGCATCTGTGCTACTGCTTTTCTCCTGGTACCGGAAGAAGCGAGCTGATCCCAGTGGTGCTGGTATCGATTCATTTGCCTCACAGTTGGCAGCAGCTCTTTTTTTTTTTGACTCTGCCCAACAGCCTCCTGTGCTAACTCAGCAAAGTGAATTACTCCATGGGATCTCTCAGGTGGCCTACTTTAGAGAAAACATTAAGTATACCTCACAAAGCCACAACTTTTAGAGAGGAGGAAAAGCCAAAGAACCAAAATATATATATATATACATATATATAAAAAAGAAAACCACTTAGAACTGTTTTCTCCCATATCCTCCCCAGTGAAAATATGACAGAACATATCTGATTATTTATAATGAGCTTGAGCTTGGCGCTGGTGGTTACATACATACACAGCAGAGATCCTTCAATCCCTATTTAGACCCACTTTGGAGAAACTGCTGACTTCAGCACTGCTCTATGTCAAGAGACTGCTGCAATGTTAGTTGGAACAGGAAGACTTCACCACGCACACTTTGTAGTGACACCCTCGAGTTGATAACACGTTGATCCAGCATGAATCAGGTCACCCTGCTTAGCTAACTGTGGCCTAATTTTGTTATTTAAAAAAAAAAAAGCCAGTAAGGGAGCTTTGTATGTTCACACTCGGGAGGTGACAGATTTGCATTTGACAAGGGGAAGAAAAGAAAAGTGCCCACTGCCACTCTTGAGAGGCACTTCTAAAGTGATGGCTGAAAGACTGTAAAAGAAAAAAAAAAAAAGCACCCCGCTTAAAATAACAGTTTAAAGTTGTTGTCTGCAAGAGAATAGGCTGCATTCACAGAGAATGCTGTTTTCAGGAAGGAAAAAAAAAAACAAAACACCAAAAAAACAAACAACCCTCCCCCGTCAAATCTTCTCCAAGTGCTAAAACCTTAGTTTACTGCTAACTCCAGAACAGGAAGCTACAGCCATGTGTATGGCCAGCCCAAAAACCTCCAAGAGGAAGAGACCAGTGTGTAATTCTTTGGGGATGGGAAATGAAAGCAAAGACACTTCTTAGAAACAGCTTCTAAGCAGCTTATTAGAAGCCGCTTATTTGGCACTTGCTAGAAGCTGCCAGGGTTAAAAATAAGGCAAAGCAGGGAGCATCACTCAGCATAAACTGAAAAGCACAGGCACAGTGAAATCATACCCCTCACTTCAAAGTCACATCCAACCCGACCAGACTGACCGGCCTCTCTGCAGCCAATTAGTACCAAGGACTAGATACACAAAGCCTACAAAATTGAATGGATCTTTGACCACACACACAAGTGGCTGGGGCTCGGTGAAGCAAAAGGGAAAAAAAAAAGCCCAAATGAAACCCAATTAATTGATGGGCAGGTGCCAGTATTTTTTCCCCTGGGAAGGAAAGGAACACATGGTCAGTAGCTGCCATGCTGACAGACAGAGCTTAAGACACTCATTTTCCCTCTGAAGATTTTAGCTTTGTGGCACAGTGACCATGTGAGACAAACTGAACTGTGTGTTATTAAAAAAAGAAGTCAAACCCACTAATAATAGATAAAGCCCCACTCCTCGCCCCCCAGGCTATTTATTCAACAGCAATACCATAAGTAACAATGCAAGCACTTAATTAGGTGCACCACCAAAACCTGGAAGAGTACAGCTTGTCTGCTGATCCACCCCAGGAACCCGAGTGTCTGTTGCAGAACACTAAAAACGTCTGAGGCCTTTCAGGCTGAAAGGACGGTGGAAACTTAATTACCTGGTTTCAAAATGCACAGTGAGAGTGAAGTCCCACAGTATGGCACAAATACTGGCCTGAGGAGTATCTTAACCACATCATTCTTTGTGCACATGCCTGAAAAAAAAGAAAATCAAGAGGGGGGGGAAATATCCTGGCCTGATTTCTAGCATCACAAATGCATGCAGTTCTGCTGTGCAAGGGTGACATAAAGTGCAGCCCTAAATGAAGGGAAATATGCTAAACACTGTTCCCCACTTGCAACCAAAGCAAGCTGAACAGCAACACCATCCCTTTCTTTAAGTGCCTGAGAGTCTTCATGTGCAATTTGGAAGGTGAGGAACAAGCATAATAAGATGGCAGCTCATTAGAGTGTCATGGTTTCACAGAACCTATTTTATTGCATTTAGCAGCTCTGCAGGTGAACTCTCCTGCTGTTAATTACTGCAGGTTCCCAGGTAAACTGAGTACACCTTTTAATCTACTAAGTTAAAATTCTGTCATTGAGGAATATCAATTTCTAGAGCCACATGCCTTTCTTTTTTCCTCCCCCCTCCTTACTACAAAGTAAGTCGAAGCTCACAGGAACATAATTATGCAGCTCAGAGTTAATGGCTCCCACAAAGTTGTCTTAATAAAGCCTTTTGGGAATTCTGGAGGAAAGGGAGGAAATTCAGGAAAGGAGAAGAGGGCTGGAAGGCGAGAACGTGTTTCAAGTGGCTTTAGTTACTCAATCAGACTTGAGCTGAGAGCAGCGGAAGCGCCCTGTGTCACAGCCACAGGCAGGGAACCGTTAGCCCAACGCAGTGAGGTGTTTCTACATCCCAAGCCCAGGAATCATTTTAAAACTGAAATGGCAAGAGTGGCTACCTAATGAACCAATTAACCTCACATCAATCAGAACAAAAAACAACCAAGAAACCAGCCGGCACAGGGAAAGGTAACGGAGGAATCGGTTAAGAATTAAAATCTGAGAGAAACTACAGGCACATAAGGTTGTAGAAAAGTCAGTTCAGTGTTTGCTGACAAGAACCACCAGGGAAAAAAGGGGCTGGGGGTGAACAAGACCATAATACCAGGTGCTACTCACCATTTTCCACAAGGATGGGGAAGCACATATTAAAAAAAGAAAGAGAAAATTAGCGACGCCAACATCTGCAGACGACAAGAATTGATGGAGTGGCAAATAATGGCTAGGACAGAGCAGTCACACAGAACAATATGGATCACTCGCTGAAGTGAGCCCATTCAAACAAAATGCATTTTAACACTGGCAGCTCCAGAAGTAAAACATCTCAGAATGAGAAATGCAAATCTTGCTATGAAAGGTACGTAGCCGCCTACCAGAGAGCAACGACTGGAAAGAATGAGGAGCGCGTAACAGATAAATAACTCATTGTGAGATCCCAGTACAATAGCGGCGGCAACGAAGAGCTCCTAAGGGTGGAGAGGATTAATCAGATTACTGGCCTTGTTAAACAAGGGAACTGGGACGGCAGTGTTGTCTCTGTAAGGGCACCAGCACCACCACCCTTGCATACAGTCCTGGGGAGCCCATCCTGTTAAAACCCTGGAGCGAGAACACAAGGAGTCATCACCTATAAATCTGAGACTTGGCAAAAAAAATAAAATAAAGCACCTTGCAGGGAGAGATTTAAGCAGCTCAGCCCACAAAAAACAGCCAAAGGGTGCTGTAAGAATAGATTCCGTGTCTTCACAGAGAAAAAACATATTATAGTGAAGCATTTCTGATCAGAGAAGGAGGGCATTGGCAGTACATGGGAATGGAGGTCTGATGAATTTCATATTAGGAACTGGGTACTTAAAACAAAACAGTACAACCAAATGCAAGGAGAGGTGTAGCTCTGCTTCATGACCTCTACAACAAACTGCGGGAGAAGTTTCCAGAAGCTTTTGGCAAACAGGTGGCTACTGGATGCTGGTGATGCCAGTCTGAACCAGGTGAGGGCTGGGTCCAGCAGACATCACAAAGGTTTGGGTTTGCCTCCCCCTTATCCTTTTCCCAACCCTGAAGGATCCAGATTCCTTTGACACAGACTAAAGCCGACACAGACTACTCAAAAACCTCCTCACTCTCCTGTTAAATTCTTTTCACAAGCGAAGTAGAAGCCAATCCACCTGCATGTTTATGTCTCCAAGGCATCCAGAGACAAGCGTTTAGGTTAGAAAAAACCCAACAACATATATATACACATAAAATCAAATCATAAAACCTTGTCTATGCCAACAGTGACAGCACTTTGCCCTGAGTCTACACTGCCCTCAATGACCGACTCTGCCTTCCCTGTTGCTTCACGCTCTGTCCTCTCCGGACAAGGTGGGTCAGTGTCTTCTCAGGCCCCGCTACAAAATGAAGACCCCCATCGGCAGGGAAGGGTGTGAGGATCGCCGAGCTGCTACACCAGGGAGAGGTAAACCGCTCCCTCCCGGGGCCTACCCCACCTCACAACGAAGCTCCTTCGACAACCCGCTGTCGCCTTCCTCCGCCACGGGGGCAAGCATCAACGGCGAGCAAGTCGCCGGTCCGGTCCGCCAGATGGCCACCCCTCCCGCCGGCTGACCTCAGCGCCTCTCGGCCCGGTCTACGTGCGCCCCCTGGCGGGCAGGGGAGGACCCGCAACGGCCTCGGCAGCTGAGGGGTCTCGTCCGCCATTTTAAACGGCTGGAAGCGGGCTGGTAGTAACTGTGATCCCGGGGGGGGAAGAAAAATCGTGCCTTAAGATGCCGTGTCGGAGCTGGCAGGTGGTCTGGAAAGGCAGCGCCGTTGAGGGGGAGCCCTGCCTGCTGCCCTCAGTCGAGCTTCTGTCCCTGTGTTCAGTCTGGCCCCTGCTGTGTCACACAGTCGCAATGGGGAGTCACAGATTAATGCAATCATAGAATGGTTTGGGTTGGAAGGGACCTTAAAGACCATCCCGTTCAAACCCCCTGCCATGGGCAGGGATATCTCCCACCAGAGCAGGTTGCTCCAAGTCCCGTCCAGCCTGGCCTTGAACCCCTCCAGGGATGGGGCAGCCACAGCTTCTCTGGGCAACCTGGGCCAGGCTCTCACCACCCTCACAGTCAAGAATTTCTTCCTCATAGCCAATCTCAATCTCCTCTCTTTCAGTTTAAAACTGTTACTCCTTGTCCTATTACTCCACTCTGTGATCAAGAGTCCCTCCTCATCTCTCCTGGAGCCCCTTTAGAGACTGGAAAAGCTCTAAGGTCTCCTGAGAACCTTCTCCAGGCTGAACCCCCCCAACTCTCTCAGCCTGTCCTCACAGCAGAGGGGCTCCAGCCCTNAAGATGCCGTGTCAGAGCTGGCAGGTGGTCTGGAAAGGCAGCGCCGTTAAAGGGGAGCCCTGCCTGCTGCCCTCAGTCGAGCTTCTGTCCCTGTGTTCAGTCTGGCCCCTGCTGTGTCACACAGTCGCAATGGGGAGTCACAGATTAATGCAATCATAGAATGGTTTGGGTTGGAAGGGACCTTAAAGACCATCCCGTTCAAACCCCCTGCCATGGGCAGGGATATCTCCCACCAGAGCNTATTTACTGGTCTGCCATCTTAAAGCGGGGCCTTTTCATTGGCAATTCAGCCCGATTTGTTGCACCTGGCAATGAATTGCTGTGCTAACACCGCCTTGTTCCTTGTTAAGTGCCATCAAAGGGTGCCAGCTTGACTGCTGGTATGTGCATTTAGTAAAATACAGGGGTGTTTGGGTTGGTTTGGGTTTTTAACTGCACAAAAGGTATTTACAGATGGCTTCCATCTGCAGCCAGTGAAACGCAGCAGCGCAGAGATCACCTGCTCCAAAGAGCCGCCTGTTCCTCGGCATGGTTTGAGGGGACACGCTGAGGCTAGCGCAGCCCCTTGGTAGCCGGTGGCTAGCCATGGCCGTGGGCACTATACTGACACCGGGCTGGGAGGGTACAGGGGAAGGCCACCCGTTGTGCAGCAAAGGACATGCCTTGGAAGTTAATTCCTAAATGAAGGTGGACGCCCCTATAAATCCTGAGGAAGAAAGCAGGCAGCCAGGAATGGCAAGGAGCGGAGAACAGGGCTGGGTTTCTTTGCAGTGCCAAGAGCACATCAGTGACACTCGGTGCTGTGCTGGGTCAGCCCTTCACCCTCTGCTAAGTTAATACTAACAACTCCTTCATCTAAAGGGCAGCTGGGCCCCCTCCTTGCACTTTTGTGCCTTTCTCTCCTCCTGTTGCAATAGCAATAGCCTCTGAAGGAGCTGCACTAATTACTTGCTATTACACTTCTTGGGTGGCTGGAAGAACACGCTGCCTCTGACCTCATGCTTTGCAATGTACCTTAACAGCTTATTACTGCTGCTGCACGGCAGCAATGGTTCATTTTATAGTTACTTTGAAAGAGCCATTCCTCTGGTGCTGGAAAATAATCTAAGAGTAATGCACAGTCTCTCCAGAAGACTGCTGTTAAACTGTCTATAACCGAGTGTCCAAACACTGCACAAAGCTGTTTCATTTGCTTAACATCGACTCAGTAGCAATTAATATGCCTGACATAACAGCGCACTACAAGGCCCATAAAATCTGTAGCAGTAGGGGAGTGAAATGATTATAACATCTTTTTTTTATTATTTTTTTTTTTCTCTCTTTTTTTTCAATAACAGCAGAGCACAGTCCGGGCACTGTAATCTTTTCAAAGCAAGACGCTGAGCTGCATCTGAACAGCTGTTGTTTACTGAAGCAATAATTAGCAATGAACCAGTTGAAATACCTGCCACCTTCCTCAGCAGCAGCTCAGCGGCCACTTGCACCCTGTGCCTGGAAGCAGAGATGTGTTGATTATACTTAAGAAGAGAAGAAAAAAAAAAAAAATAAAAAGAAATCTCACTTAACTAACTTTAAGAAAAGAAATATTTAAAATGGCAGCGTCGGCCAGCCTGATGCGTGCCAGCAATCTCACTGGCCTCACTGTGTGCCAGGAGACACAGACTTCAACTCATCCCAGATGTCCCAACACGATGGTTTTCAGCTGGTGGAGGGGAAGGGAGGGGGCAGGACGTGCCACAAACAAGCCATACTCCCACTCCTGGGACTGAAACCTCTGGGGAAACGTGTACAAAGCCCTTTGCCAAGTCTGGAAGTCTCTGGTCTTGCAAGGCTTTGTAGCTTGGATTGAGAGCGTGGCAGAACAGCTTGAAGAGAGATGAAAGAGGGCTGCAAAGGACAGGGGAGCAAAGAGGTAGCCTTGGGGCATGTGGTGGAGTCACCATCCCTGGAGGTATTTAACAGAGGGGTAGATGTGGTGCTGAGGGACATGGGTTAGTGGTGGTTTTTGTCAGTGTTGGGTTGGTGGTTGGCCGAGATGATCTGAAAGGTCCCTTCCAACCATAACAACTCTATGAAAAGGAAGTACTAGTTGAAGAAGAGAACATTGATTAAATAAAACACCAGTAGCAAGTAAAGGAGCGAGAAGAAAGGCCCTGTACCTCACTATAGCACAGAGGAGGCGATACCACCAGGGTTGGAGTCATGGAGATGTCTCAGGGCCCTGGCCTTGCAAGCACACACATACCATACAGGACCTCCTCTCCAACTGCCCCTCAGGCACTGTCTTCTGTGATTCCACATCAGAAGAAGAGATACAGGCTGAAAACCTGGGATTTCTGAGATGTACGGGGCTCTTCCACCATCTTCCCAGGATGACAAACTTCTGCTTGTTGTTCCCAAGCCTCAGTGGGAGGGACAGGTCCTTGTTCCCATCTCAAAGCCACCAGGCTTTTCCCTTGAGTGCTTGCTTAGAAGCCCTACACACCACATGCTCACCAGAGCAGCAAACAAACCTTGTTAATGGTTTCTCAGCAATCTGCACCCCCCTGGAGGGCACATATGACTTCCTTGGAGTGAGAAGCATTATCCAAGAGCTTTCTTCCCATTTATTTGGGGATATAATTCTCTCTCTGCTCTGCTGGGGAAAGCCGAGATGAAACTGTTGGCTCTTCCCCACCTCCCAGTCTTCTGATCTGGGCTGTACTAACTCTGGAGCAGCGCCTGTCCAGGGTATAACCCCAAGCAGAAGCGGGAGGTTTCCTAGGGTGAAACTGGACAAATACTGGCCCACTGCTCTGCGCTCCCGCCGGGCAAACTGGCCTCGAAACAGCGGCAACGGCCCCTGAGAGAAGCCCATGCACCTTCCGAGGCCACGGGTCTTGTCATATTTCACACGGTGGGGGAGAGGAGGAGGTGAGAACAGCAGAGGTTCCCAAAAAAAAGCTCAGTTCCTTTGCCACGTCGCTCGCTGGGAAGGAGCCAGGCCTTTTCCCCGAGGTGATAAGAGTTGCCGGCAACAGCAGGGCAGGAGCGGAGTCAAGAGGCAAACCCCAGGCCTCCCAGTTTCTACAGGTCTAATGGTGGGGACAGGCTGCCCTCACGTGAATCTCCTCTTAATGGGAGTTTCTCCATGAAGACAATAATTTTAAAAGCATTCCCACCAGCAGCAGTGGAAGACTTAAGTGCTGACATAATTCTCGTGGAAATGGGATTTGCAACAGGATCCACTGTTCATGGCAAGAGCCTCAAAGGTGAGCTTGAACACTCAGAATCAGGGACACCTCCCACCAGAGCAGGTTGCTCCAAGCCCCATCCAGCCTGGCCTTGAACCCCTCCAGGGATGGGGCAGCCACAACTTCCCTGGGCAACCTGTTCCAGGGTCTCACCACCCTCACAGTAAAGAATTTCTTTCTAGTATCTGATCTAAATCTCCCCTCTTTCAATTTAAAACCATTACCCCTTGTTCTATCACTCCACTCCCTGACACAGAGTCTCTCTCCAGTTCTCCTGTAGCCCCTTCAGATACTGGAAGGCTGCTCTAAGGTCTCCCCAGAGCCTTCTCTTCAGGCTGAACAACCCCAGCTTTCTCAACCTGTCCTCCTAGGAAAGGTGCTCCAGCCCTCTTAGCATTTTCATGGCCCTCCTCTGGCCCTGCTCCAGCAGGTCCATGTCCTTCCTTCCTGCGCTGAGGACTCCAAAGCTGGATAAAGTACTCCAGGTGGGGTCTCAGGAGAGCGGAATAGAGGGGGAGAATGACCTGCTGGCCGTGCTGCTTTTGATGCAGCGTTGAGCTTGTGTCACAGCCGCTTTTCAGTGAGCTTTCCGCTTTCCAAACATCAGTTCAGAAGCTTTTCCTACTCGGGCATGTCTTACGCCGTTCGACAGATGCTCTTAGGAAGTCCTGCACTTGTGTGAGATCCTCTAGGGAGAAAGGAGATGTTCAAAGGGATGATGGTGTCTACTGCTGATTAAAAGCCTACCTTAGTATGCGGCGGGAGCACCGCTGGGTGCCTCCTGTGTGGCACAGGCTGATCAGCAGCGCGGCGAATGCTCACAAGAAATACTTTTCTTGTCCTCTTAGTTTAGCTTATGTGAAGTTTAGGATTTTAAAACTGAAACACAAGCCCCCTGCAATCAGCAGAGGGAGGCCTGGACTGGCTCCATTCAGGAGAAGCCACTCCTGTCCCAGGGGTCAGGACAAACATCCGCTGGTTTTCCACTGGTGCCAGCCGTTGGAGGGGCCGGGCAGTGGTAGAAATCGGCAGCTCCCAGAGCTTAGAGACGTCCCTGGGGAAGCCCAAGTCATGTTTTATTGTCAGTGTTGAATGAAGAGCGAGGGAAAAATCGACTCACCCCCAGTTGTGAACCAAGTGACCCGCGCTTCCGTATTTTAAGCATCAGAAGTGACTTCCTCGTGAGCTACTACCAAAGCCCTCCTGTCCCCTAAGTAACTTGCAGGGTGGTTGTTAGGGTTTGAGAAAGCTCATAACAATTTATTGTCGTTCAGACAATTATTCTCTCACCCAGTGACCCCTCTAAAAACAGACTTAATGGGATAAGACTAAATAATTAACAATAATACCAAAGAACCAGTATTAATCCCAACACTGATATGAGATATACAAGGATTATACTCAGCCCGTTCCGTCAGCAGAAGCTGTGCACTCCCAGCAGGGACAGCCAACGGGGGACACTGTGAGCAATGTGATTTTGGGAGGAAGGGAAGGGCTCAGGGCTCCAGCACCAGGGCAAGGAGTTCTCAGGATGGCAGCCACCAAGGGAGAGAGAGAGAGAGAGAGAACTCCTCAGCAAACTTTCTAATTTATATTGAATGTGACAATCAGGGCAGCTTGGGTCAAGCCTCTGGGTCTCACTCCTCTTCATCCCTGCGCCTGGCAAGGCTCAAAAACACTGAGACCTTGAATCCCAACCCCAGAGCTGGCTATAAGGTAAATATTTTTACCAATTCAGACACCAGAGTCTTCTAAAAATGCCTTGTGTTGCTCAACCCAGGACTCTAGTCCTCTCAGGTTCTTCCACCAAAGTGGCCACGCTACGACAGCCCTCGCCACGGGGCGCCTGTGCCGTGCCCCTTCTGCCCCGAGGCTGTGAGGAGCGGGGCTGGATCCCCACATCACCCAGCACTATTGGCTTCCTGAGTGATTTGGGGGCCTGTTAGCACCCTGCCTGGATGCCCGAGAGAGAACCTCAGCTGAAGCACAGATGTTTGTTTTACAAGCACAGGTTTTTCCACCACTGCTCCGGGAAGAAAAGGGGGAATTTTCTTCCCTGCAAATATGAACTACTCAGACTAAGTAGTAAGAAAGCGCAAAAGCTGCTGCTGCTTAGAGAAGAGTAACAGTGGTACGAAGATGAGGAGCCAAGAGAGACATTCTGCATGCAGTGAAACTCAAATAAACCACAGAGCCCGACACCTCATGGAGGCAGGGCCAGGGAAGGTCAAAGAACTGACACTGGGAATCTACTACTGCTAAAGGAGAAGCGGTGCCTGTTGCCGGTGGCCCTTGGTGTAGTTTTCACTGTGTTCATATGGTAGCTATTCATTGTTGGGTAATTATCTTGGTTTATTTTTCTATTTATTTTATCGAGTAAATCAAACTAATAAAAGCCCAGCCCAGGATTGCCATGGGAACGCTCCAGCAAGGACAGCTGCAGCACATAGCTGCGAGGAAGGAACGCGGGCTGCAACTTCATTAAATTATACACCAGGCGATCAATACAACTTAACACAAACAGCCCTTGCAGGCTCTGTGTTAACCACCCAGAAGGTTCAACCACTAACTTTATAGAGCCCCTTAGAACAAACCTTAACAGCCACCATGCAAGTTTACCTGAGGGCTCCTGCTCCAAAAGGCAGTTCTTCTTGCCCTTTCCTCGCTCTCCTTTATAGGGAATCCCAGAAATGATGTGGTCTGCTTTTGACCCCACAGACATGCCAGGTATTCTTTGACCTCTTCCCTGGATCCAATAGATCTGTGATCACCTTCTTGCTTATGAATTTGCATTGAGAATTTAATCCTAGTTAAAATAATAGGTTTGGACACTTCCAAACAGCTACAGAAAGCAGAAATCAAATCAGCCACAAACAAATCTAAATTGTTGCTTAGCTTAACACGGTCACTGTCCCTGCAGAGACGGATGGGAGGAGGCAGGGAGCAGAGAGGAGAGGGGATTTAAAGCCATAAAGGGCCTACAAAAGCTCATAGCAGTTTTTCTTCTTCATTTATCATCTTCACATCTTCACATTTATCATCTTATCATCTTCACAGAGAGAGTGGTCAGTCAGTGGAATCAGCTGCCCAGAGAGGTGGTGGAGTCACCCTCCCTGACTGTGTTTCAGAGTAGATTGGATGTGGTGTTGAGGGATCTGGTGTAGGGGAGAACTTGTAGAGTAGGGCTGATGGTTGGACTTGATGATCCCAGGGGTCTCTTCCAACCTAAATGATTCTATGATTCTATGATTTCCTCCTACTCGAGGTAACGCCAGTGAGAGATGGGCAACCAAAAGAGTGAGATGCCCTGTATTGGTAACAGGCAGCCCCATTGCTGCCCGTCCCTCAGGCTGTGTGGCTGGCAGGGAGGGCTGTCTGTCTGTCTATCCGGCCACTGCAGGGAGAGGAGGTGCCAGGCACTTCATCAGGCCAGATCAGAGCCTCCCCAAGTCCCCCCAGCCAGAAGCCACCTGGCATTACCTCACTCCAAGCAGGGCAGCAATGCCTACTCCCTGCTCACACCCTCTTAAACTTGTCCCAACATCAGTGACAAGCCCCCCCAACCCCTCACCTCTCATTGCAGAGACAAGAATGGGCCCTGTCTCCTTTCCACACTGGGCATCCCGAAGGAATCGGAAGGTCTCTTTATTTCTAGTCCTCTTCTGATGACAGTTTATCCGGAATCAGCTCTGTGATCAGACAATACCAACACTGAGAACTTGGCAGGATAAAAGAAACTGCTCCTTTGCTTTGCTCCCTCCACCCATACTCTGCCTGCTTCTGGGATTAATTACTTCATTTCCATGATTTATTTCGTTTCCAGTACCAGCCAGCATGGTCTCCAGTCCCTAACCAGAAAGACATACTGGCTCTGCCTGGTCCAGCTGCAGTTCTGAGTGTGCCACTGCAAACCATGTAGGCACTCATCTTCCCTGTTCAATTCATTAAAGCCACCAGTGGGTGACACCTCCCATGACATTGTTCCTCCAGGACAGACATCCAGCTCCCACCCACACTGTCCTGCAGCATCTCCAGGACAGAGCTTGGCTCTGCATTATCTACTCTGCCTGTAGGAAATCCTGTATGGTGCCTTTCCTCCCCTTCACTGCAGAAGTACAGGCTTAGCTGTGTTTAGGTAAGTCTTCCTCAGCTACAGGAGCTGAGCCTTCTTTTATTAAATGCCAATAAATCCACCAAATAATCTGTATTGCATTACTCCTACTGCACTGCTCAGCGCTCTGTGTTCTCAGTCACCACCCCAGCAAATTATGTCCATCAAATCATGCCACTGCTGGGCTGGGAGGAGGGCCTGTGGTTTGTGATGCACTGAATCAATCTTCTAATTAATAAACAAACACAACTGCAACTGGGGGGTGGGGGGGGGATGTGGTCACTTCTGCTGTCTCTGTTTGAGCTTTCGGGATGGGAGTGGACGCAGCATGAGGCACTTGGAGGTACAACTGTCGTGTGCCAACAAATACAACGATTCCAACCTATTTAGGACCCTGTTTGCCTCTCATTTCCTGCTCCAAAAGGTATTTAAGCAAAGACTTAAGAGTAATACCGTTATTGCTAACAAGATTGCGTTTATTCTCCAAGCGCACAGTTACAGATAAACTGAGCACTGCACAATTTAACTTTCACCACACTATTAAGTTATTGCAACAGCTTAATCCTCCTCTCTTCTGATCAAACAGTTTTAGCTAATTTAATGTAACAAGTCAATTGTTTCCCTTCAGCTCTCCAGTGTATTTCATCCTTGAGGCTGAATCACTAATGAGCGGCGTTTGTTTGCAAAACAGAGTATTTGCCAGAGTTTTGGTTCACTTTTCTTGTTGTTTGAACCTCCTTGTGGCCACCCGAGCTCTCATAAATGAGACATCATAGTTCTGCAACTGCAAGGTGCTTCTCACTTAAGCGCAGGGCTGTGATAAACATTTCCATATAAAATTGTTGTTTTCTAATTAGTATGTCAAGGTTGGTATCACTTAGATTGCTAAAGTCTGTCTTTAAAATAAAATATGAATATGCATTTTGCCACAAAATCAAGGTAATAAAACATTCTGTAGCGGCAACTTGATGATTATGTGGCAAAGCATATGTTTTTAATAGCAATTCAGCTAAAAACAGTGGCTTACTCATAAGGAAAACAACCCGCATGGGGGAACCTTAGGAAGGGGCTGACTTTCCTCACTGCAGTGTTTGCTTCCAGAGAGGACTATCCTGTAGATCAGGAGCTTTGCAAAGAGGCAATTCCCAGCAGAGCATGGGATGAGCTGGAGTCCTGTGGCCAGTTCTGGGCTCCCCAGTTCAAGAAGGACAGGGAACTGCTGGAGAGGGTACAGCAGAGGGCTACAAAGATGATGAGGGGCAGGGAGCATCTCTCTGATGAGGAGAGGCTGAGGGACTTGGGGCTTTTTAGTCTGGAGAAGAGAAGACTGAGGGGAGATATGATAAACACCTATAAATACTTAAAGGATGAGTGTCAGGAGATGGGGCCAGTCTATTTCCAGTGGCGCCCAGTGACAGGACAAGAGGAAACGGGCACAAAATTGAACATAGAAGTTCCACCTATACATAAGGAGGAACTTCTTCACTTTGAGGGTGGCAGAGCCCTGGCAGAGGCTGCCCAGAGAGGTGGTGGAGTCTCCGTCTCTAGAGACATTCAAAAACCTACCTGGACACATTCCTGTGCAACCTGCTCTGGGTGGACCCAGCTTTAGCCAGGGGTTGGACTCCAGATCCAGATGATCCCCAGAGGTCCCTTCCAGCTCTGGCCAGTCTGTGATTCTGTGAAAATAAAAAGTATTTTTAAAGCATTGTCAGGTGTGAGGAAGTGCTGCTCTGGAACCTGACTTCAGAATGACTCCCAGCCCCAGCCTGAAACAAACCATCAAAATAAAACCCCCTTGAACTCCTGAAGTTCACATCTGGGTCCACCCAAGCAGGTCCAGCCTGTTTCCAAGCGGAGGCAAAGGCAAAGGCTCGTGGTGTGGTGTGTCTGGGGAGACAAACCAGAGGTGGTTATTCTGTTCCCGCGCCCTCTGCAAGCGTTTTCATGGGCTGGGGGCTCCTGGGAGACCAATTGCCTTCTGCTCACCCCTACGCTTCCACTCCTACGCTGCTGAGCCTGCAGAAGCTGTCAGTGACCTGCTTCCAGTGTTATTTCAGGGAAAGGGAAGCGAAGTGACATCTGATCCAGTGAGAGAGGACGGGGAGGGTGTATTTTTTTAATATATAAAAGCAGCAACAAAAATCTGCAGGGAATCGATATCACAGTCGATACCTTCTGCCCCTCTGGAAAGCAGGGCTTGGTCTCAACCACAGGTTTCTCCTCTTCTCTTGCAAGGACTATCCATTAAAGAGATGAGTGCTTTGCCAAGCCCCCACTGTCAGGAAGTGTTTTCAAGCCCTGCAGTAATGCCTGTTGTGCAGTATTGCATTTTAATAATTCAAATAAACCGGGAAACATGATGGTCTCCACAGCTAAGTGAATACTTTGTTGGCACTCCCACCTTGGAGAGCCTCCTCTGTTTCAGCAGAATTCTCTCTTTGCAGAGAAGGAGCAGTTTGAAACCACTGCTTGCCCCACAAAGAGCAGCCCTGGCTGCTGCTGGTCTCCCCAGGTCTGTGCAGGGGGAAGAGCTTGTGTTTGTGAAGAGCATCACTGCTTTGCTCTCTACAACTGCTTGAAAGAGCATTGTAGAGAGGTTGGTGCTGGTCTCTTCTCACGGGCAATGAGCGACAGAACAAGAGGGAATGGCTGCAAGCTGCAGCAGGGTAGGGTTAGGCTGGACATGAGGAAAAAGTTTTTCCCAGAGAGAGTGGTCAGTCAGTGGAATGGGCTGCCCAGGGAGGTGGTGGAGTCCCCATCCCTGACTGTGTTTCAGAGTAGATTGGATGTGGTGCTGAGGGATCTGGTGTAGGGGAGAACTTGTAGAGTAGGGCTGATGGTTGGACTCGATGATCCCAAGGGTCTTTTCCAACCTGAATGATTCTAAATATATCATCATGCCATAACTGTAATTAATTGATCTTTTGCTGTCTCTTGTCGCCATAAGACTTGTGCAAGCAAGAAGATCCATCCATACGTGCTGGGCACCCAGCTCCTCTCCTTTATTCTTTGGTCATTAAAATTAGGAACGGGAACCGAGTCAGTGCCAAGGAGAAGGACCTGCCAGTTCCTTGGAGGCAGGAGTGGCTCCACACCATTCCATTTTCTAACGGCCCTACAGGAAGCTGGTTTGAACAGAGGACTGCAGAAGTCAACAGTGGGAGGCATTAGCACCAGCCATGAATTTCCCTGGTTCTTCTTTCATCCAAGAGCTGAACTGTGGAAGAGGAAACAACCCTTCTTCCCCTTCGAGACGAAGCAGAGATGGAAGCGGGAGAGGTTTTGTAAAGGGCACCAGCGAAGGATGAGTGAAAGGAAAAAAGACTGGAGGACAATGGAGGTGAAAGAGTGCTACGATTTCTCAGGAGTGAGTAGAGCCCTCCAGGAATTTAAAGAATGAGGCAAAGTTAAAAGAGGGCAGGGTTAAGGGAAAAAAAAGGAGGTGTGATTACTCAAGGGCATTGCTTTCGGGGGGAGAAGAGTTAGAAAAGGTATTGCTGGAGCTAGAAAATGCACTAGGGGAGGCTGTCAAACACGGATGTCAGCTATGTGAACATATAACCAGAGTGAACATACACTGTTAGTGCTCTTCAGCTGGACCAACCTACGGCACACAACTTCCTGGGCCTGCTCTCTCTGGGAATTCTAAAGACACAAGGATTTCACTTACTGTTTTGCCCTAAACACAACCTTTTGTGGCCCCTGAGATTTGGATAGCAACAGAAGCTCAGATTCTCAAAAAGGGAATGAAAAGGTTTTACTCTTGCAGAGGGTATGAAGCATTTTAATTTTTTCAGTTCTTACAGAAATATGACAAGACAGAGCTCATTTCTTGCTTCCCCCACCTTAAAAATTCGTGTATTTGTGTGGGACAATCCCACCACTCGAGTTTTGGTGAGGCTGGCTGCTCTGTTTCGACTGGAACAGGAAAGACAAAGGACATTTCCTAATCTGCCACATCACGTAGCCCAAGGATCTTCTCTCTCCACTGTTATGTGCCTGGTTTTGTCTGCAGCCCTCAACAGTTCAGATTAGAGCAGATGGGTATTATCAGAACTGGAGTCACTACAGTTCAGATTAGAGCAGATGGGAATTATCAGAATTGGAATAACTCAAGNGGAATCACTACAGTTCAGATTAGAGTAGATGGGTATTATCAGAACTGGAATCACTACAGTTCAGATTAGAGCAGATGGGTATTATCAGAACTGGAATCACTACAGTTCAGATTAGAGCAGATGGGTATTATCAGAACTGGAGTCACTACAGTTCAGATTAGAGCAGATGGGTATTATCAGAACTGGAGTCACTACAGTATCACCAGCAAATGAAAGGAGAAGTTGCTGTCTTTTTAAGGGGCAACAAAACTACTGAACAGGAAACTGACGACTGGCTACAATAAATCAAAGCTTAATAAGGCTTTTCCGTCTATTTTTATTTATAGCAGAGACCTGAACAGGCTAATCTTTCTCATTCCCATTTGCATGAATATGTTTTTGACTGTCTGCTGGGTGAACTGGAGCCCGGGTGGGTGCAGGCACCATTCCTCTGCCCTCAGAGGAGTCGAAGCAACCGCACTCCTTGAGGAACGCGTTGCTCTGACAAACAGCAGAGGCAAAAGTGCTCCCTGACAGGTAGGAAATTTGCATTTCCATTAGCACAGCCTTTGTCAAACGAAATCCCTGAAGGCAAGGAGGAATGTGTGTGGAAGGAAAAGGCAGTGGGTTCATTTACTGCCACCCATTTGACTGTATAGTTCCATGAAACGTAAGGTAGGATAAAAGGCAGGAGGCAAAGATTCACATTCCGTGATTCATGCACGCTTTTGCCACAGGAGAGCTCAGGAAAGAAATGCTTTCAGCCAGTTTGGCCGACTGGTAATTTATGACAGACTCAATTCTTCTGTCCTGGTCAAAACCAGCAGCTGCTGATGCGATGCCAAGACAGTGTACTGAGTTAGGGGCCGGCAGTCAAACCCAGCCTGCGCCTCAGCCCCTCTGCTCCTCTGAAAAGCCTGGCCCAGAAGCTCAGCTCCTGGTGAAAACAAGCCTGGTCTTTACCCTTTTTTGAAGTTTATCAAAACATGGACCCACTTTAAAGGATAGCACTTCATCTTTTTTGGGTAGTGTCTTTTAGAAATTAATGAAAACATTATTGATTTTAATGAGATTCTTATTCTTTTATGCTCTGTGACTCCTGTTTTTCACATATTAAATTCTTACTAGAAATTAACAAATCATCAGTGGAATTACAGATAAAACAAGGTACTATTTAATGTGAATACAGATGACAGAAGTTGGTCAGAAGTTGGTCAGAAGGGTTGGAAGGCCAGCCTTTAAAACACATGCATTTTATCACAACAAATCCTTGTTGTTTTAGAATGTCTATACCCTACGTTAGTCCTTCCTATATATTATTTATCATCAAGGTTCACTTCATCTGGAGACTGATGGAAGTAACAGCACAGCTTTGGCATGAGGAACGCCTTAGGAAACACCACACTGTGTTAGATGATACTGGTTTCCCCAGACATGGTTGAGCATTTCAGGAGAATATGCATCATAAAGACTAACTTAAGACCACACAGAATTAATGTTTTCAAATCTTACTGGGTTATCAGTAGATGATACACTTTGTCTGCCACAGCCCACCCCACTGAGAGACACTTCTCTCACAAAGAAGCCTTTTCAGGAACAGCTCCAATATTTACATACTCCTTTTCATACAAAACTCTCCCAGGTTAACTCTACTGATCACAGCTCGGACAAGACAACTGCCAAGTGATGTTATAGTAAGTCTTGGATAAATACTCTTCTAGTTTATTCCACCTCCTGTACACAGTCATGTTCTACTGGCATGTGTCCCTGTGTGAGGTGTGATTCTGGTTCCACCACGAGAAAATCCCAAAGCTTGACCCCAGTCAAAATATTGGAGCAAAGATTAGGAGTTAATGAGGTCCAAATCACAGACTCATAGAATCATTTAGGTTGGAAGAGACCCTTGGGATCATCAAGTCCAACCATCAGCCCTACTCCACAAGTAGTACTCATCAGTTGTAATAGTACCTTCCTCTTCACAGGATTTCTGCTCTAAAGTCATCTACGAGGTTTCACAAGTCTTTCTAGGAATAAGTGAAGAGGTTGCACGACCACAGAATCACACAGAATGGCTTGAGTTGAAGGGACCTTCAAGATCATTGAGTTCCAACCCCCTGCCCCGGGCAGGGACACCTCCCACCAGACCAGGTTGCTCATCACACCCCAAAAAAATCCCAGCCCTACCAGGGTGGTGAGAGCGCTGGTTCTGAGCCGCAAACAGCACGTCCCCAGTGAAGCTGGGTTTTTCTCCAAGCATAAGAAGTATCTCACCAAATGAATGAAAGAGCAGGGAGCCCAAGCACAGCAGGTAGCAGCCTATTTTCTATTTGTTCAGAAACAGGTGTAAATTGCTTTCATTACGCTTTTATAAACCAGTAGGTTTTCTACAGGCTCTACTAGGTATTACTTTCTGGTTTGGGCTCTTTCTGCCTCTGTACATATTTATTCCTGCCTCACTAACTTTATTGCTGGCAAAGTTTTTCAGCATTTCTTTCTGGGTTTTTTTTTTCCCCCCCTCTTTTCATTCAGCAATAAATATTATTCAATTCAACAAACGCATACAAATGGTTTCCATTAGAATTTTAATCTACTCTCAAAATGAAAGAAAAGCTTTGTATAAATCTTTTTAAATTACCAGAACATGAATTCAGGCAGGGACATCTCCACCTAGGCTGAGCTGGGGAGTTCACAGCCTGCTGTCCTCCTTCATAAATTAATTGAGGTCTCTGGCTGCTGTAAATGAACAGTGCATCCTGCGAAAGATCCTATCTGTCAAGATTGCAGATTGGTTTCCACCCGTGCCTGCGAGAGCCAGAGCTCACAATGCTTTCATTATGGCTGTGACTACGGCTTCCCAACTGGAAAGAAATGTGTGTTTTGTTCTGGTGGGCCAAGATTTACAGAAAGCAATTTCCCTCCACGCTCCAGCTATGACAAACCTACTGAAAAAAAAAAAATAAAATAATAATAATAAAAAAAAAAAGTCATTTCATGACTTCTTTCATTCAGTCACCTTTTTTACTGACAACTATATATTCTTTCTGCTCCGTGTGTACGCACCGGCTGTGACATTTAATGGCCAGGGAAGGTTAATCACAGGTGAGAACATTTCCCTCTAGGACGTTGCAAGCTGTAGTGCGTTCTCTGGTATGAAGTGAGAGCGGCTCTAGCCGGCTCACACAGCTCCCAGCCTCGCATTCCAAATTCATACGTTCTTTAAAAAGCTCCCCAAGATTCCAAGCACCAGCCAGCACATCCGTGGGTACCTTGTAGGTGCCTTAAATTACACCGAGGTTGTGACAGAGCGAGAAGACAGCCACAGGGGAGGCGAGCGTTGTGGAGTGCTCCCTGTCATTGTGCTTCTTCCCCTCTGACTTCACACTGTGACTCTGCAGGAACGCGAAGGGTGGAGTAAAGAAAAGACAGAGCTTCAGATACCGGGCACTGGTGAGGCCCTACCGTGAGTGCTGTGTCCAGTTTTTGGGCCCCTCCCTCCCAAGAAAGACATTGAGGTGCTGGAACGCGTCCAGAGAAGGGCAACAGAGCTGGTGAGGGGTCTGGAGCACAAGTCTTGTGAGGAGCAGCTGAGGGAGCTGGGGGTGTTCAGCCTGGAGGAAAGCGGGGCTGAGGGGAGACCTTCTCGCTCTCTGCATCTCTCTGGAAGGAGGGGGTAGTCAGGAGGGTCAGTCTCTTCTCCCAAGGAACAGGAGATGGGACAAGAGGAAAAGGCCACAAGTTGTGCCAGAGGAGGTTCAGATTGGATAATAGGAAAAACTCCTTTACTGAAAGGGCTGTCAAACCTTGGACCAGGCTGCCCAGGGAAGTGGTGGAGTCACCAACCCTGGAGGCACTTAAAAGACGGGTAGATGACGTGCTGAGGGACACGGGTTAGAGGTGGATCTGGCAGCATTAGGTTAATGGTTGGACTCAGTGATCTTAAAGGTCTTTCCCAACCTAAACAATTCTATGATTCCATCCCAGAGTCTGGGATGCCAAGGTGGGGTGATTTCACCTTTTAATTAGTACCAACTTCTGACAGTGGTGGCAGGGACCCTAGACACATACATGAGCTTGGCAATTAAAAGGAGGATAAGGCTGACCAAAACAGCTCTTTACAGCAATTAATAGAATTAGTACTATTTCAGTTTACAGGTAAGAGACTAAAACCCAAACGCAGCACATTTGTCCTTCCTTGCTTATGTTGGCTGTGCTGGACCTTCTCTCTTCACAGCTGAAGCTGCAGAGGAGGCACCCCCAAAGCACCTTAACCCCTCACTCCTACCTCTCGTCTTTAAGAGAAGAAGACTCTGCCTGTTGGGTGGCACTGAGTATTCACCAACAGCTGACTCTGGTTGTTCTCCAGAAGCAATAGAAAGGCATTAATTCAGCTCTTAAAGAACGAGGGGGAGATTTGCCACAGCGACAAACACCGGTGGCAGAGAGGTCTTGGAGAGCTGGGCACACCAAAGCCTGGCCAGGCAGGGCTTGAAGGGCATGCTGTGGCATTTGGTGGTGTAAATACACACACAGCTTTTAAAGAACACAGATTGTTTACGTGCTAAAAGTTAATGTGCCTGTTAATCTCTATTTAAAGGCTTCTGCCTTAGCTAATAGTGCCAACCAGTTATGGTCCATGAAACAAAGGTGGCTGCCAGCCACAAGAGCCAAATATGTACTAGAAATTAATTATTTACTTGGCAGGCTCAGCAGTCACTCCATTATCAAAGCAATTGGGGCAATTTGGCCGTTTTATTAAATCCTCAGTAGCTCTGACCTGTATCACAACGGTGACTCTTGGAGCCTCTCTCTCACGACGCTGCCTCTTCCCACCACGAGTCAGGAGCACCACACTGTCAGTCTCCTCTCCAGGAAAAAAGGCTTGCAGGGGCAAACATCAGCAGCTGTCCTGGCGAGTCTAGTTTTGAAAGCATTTAAAAGTAAGTATTTTAAATGTACAACCACGGTGGGAGGGAAATGTCAGATTGGAAGCTTTTATTGCAATAGATTGAAGAAGGGGATTGTAGTAGAAACCCTGGTAACTCGGTCACCGTAGCAGGGACAAGTCAATACAGTGGGGAACAAAGTTCCTTCTAAGCACAGGCCCATGCCAACATTTTCTGTTATATCAGCCCATCCCCAACATATATGAGGTACATACATCACTCTGCTGAATAGCAGAAGGGAAAGGGGGAAAGGGGAGAAAGGGGGGAAAGNGGAAAGGAAAAAGGAAAAGGGGTGGGAGAAGGAGCAATGCAGTAATTTTATTTTCTCTCTTGCATCCAGGAGGAGAAAGGTAAAGAAGCAGGTAAGGAATCCTGCAGAGGACCCAGTCCTGAGAGCAATTACCTGCGTGAGGAGGGAGCAAGGCCCAGTCAGCCCAATGGACTCCTCATTGATGCTGGGAACTCTCACACTCTGAACGTGGTACCTTCCTCAGACACAACAGGTGAGAGAAACCATCAGAGTTCAGTTTCATCTACTCAGCAAGCCCATGTTTGATCTGGATTTGTCCATCATCTAAAACGTAAAGGAAAAGAAGTCAATGAGACTTGAACTACCCTCCCTCTCTCCCTCTCTCCCTTTCCCTTCTATGGATCAGCTGTGAATATCTTCACCTTCAGGTGACTGAGATTCAGCCTAAATAGACTACACCAAACCATAACCTAGAGACAACCAGCTGTGAGGCAGGATATCAAGCAAGCAGTTAACATCCTGAAGTTACAGGAAGACAATCCTCATAATATGCTGGCAGATATTTGTTCATCAAATCAGGGAGGTTTCAGCACTGATTTGAGGAATACAACGCTGATCCCCTGTTAGAGTAAGATGCTAAAGAGGGCATATGTGTGTTTGATTAGACTGTAGATGGTTCCAGCCTTCCAGCCAGCTCCCCTAAGGAAGGTCATGCCTACCAAATGGATGATCAGCTCTAAGGACTGGCACCGATCCCCCCGGGGTCACGCAGTGCCTTTGTTTTCAGCATCAGGGTGCTTTCTGCATTAGTGACTGGGGATCTGATGATCCCAGCACAGAGGTAATTACAGATTTATGAAGGAGGCAACAATTTTGTTCTAGAAGTTATTATTTTTTTTTAAATTTAGAAATGGTTCTATCACAACATTAAGGTCTTGCTTAAGAGACCTAAGAGGAGAGCCGGCTCACACAACTGGTGCTTGTGTTTCTGTCCTGTAAGTGTCCTTAGAGAGCGGCACAGGATCTTGCCTCTACTTCACTGAAGTTCCATCCACAGTTTTCAACAGAAACAGGAGTTCAGGAGGCCCATTTTAGGAAAGAAACCTGAACTAGAGCCCCATCCCACTCTGGGAGCTTGCATTGCACCGAGCTGGCAGCAGGACAGAAAGCAAGAGTGCATATTCAAAAATCAGGAATACAAATACTCTGGGAAGAGCAGCCTTTGGAATACTACCCTGCTCTCATTTAAGAGCAGAGAGAAAAAAAAATAGGATTTTAGTGCATTATTGAGGGAGCACAGAAAGAGACAGCTTGCATGTGACATGGAAGACTACACTAATCACCAATGTCCAGCCCCCAGCAAGCAATTAATCTCTCTCTCAATCTAGCTGTTTAATGAAAGGTGCCTGCTCTTCCCAGAGTTATCCGATTTTATTCTGACAATAAACTTAAATTACATGAGGAGTATCTAGAATATTTCCTCACAAAATCAATTCTAAACTCTGCTTTCCTCCTCCTAACTTGCACACACACACACTGATCTAAGAAAGTTGGTGCTGAGGAAGAACACAATTTCAAAAAGCTACTGCTGCCTCGAGGAAAATACTGAGATATATTCTCAGACAGAAATAATTCTATTTATCAATCATTTTTCTTCCTCACCTCGTTGCTATTTAGAATATTTGCATGAAAATGGGATCTTTATTTCCCAAGAGTTCATCAGCTGCTCCTGCTATGATATAATTTCCATGGATACCAATTGTATGTGATGTTGCAAGCATATGACTAAAGGATACGGAACGAGGAAGAGAGAAATCAACTGCTTTATTCTCTGGCTATGCTTTTAGGCAACTCCATAAACAAAACCCAAGCTTTATCTAATCGATTCATCACCCACACAAATAACCCACCGGGTCCCTCTCCCTTTCACACCCTCTTGGCAAAAAACGTCCCCACTTACTGAAGTGTGTTTAGTTTTTCAAATGTTGTTGTCTGCTGCTCGCTGAGAACGGGGCTCCAGGACTTTAGAAAGTGACAGAGAATAAAAAAAAANTGTAGAGAGTGATGAGGTCTCCCCTCAGCCTCCTCTTCCTCAAACTAAAGAATCCCAACTCCCTCAATCGATCCTCATAAGCCTTATTCTCCAGGCCTCTCACCAGCTTTGTTGCCCTCCTCTGCACTCGCTCCAGCACCTCCAGATCTCTCTTGTGCTGAGGTGCCCAGAACTGGACACAAGACTCAAAGTTAAACTTTAAAACTTGCTAATTCAGAAATGTAAGTGGTCCATTCAAAGAACACCTCGGTAAGCTATTACTTTCAGTAACATGACTAGCATCAATGAATTACAGATACAATAAAAAATATCTATCTAGGAAGGAGGGAAGAAATAACAAAGAAAGCACCAGATTTCCAAAGGTATGTTTCATCAGTAGCTGCAGTGATTTAGTGGGATGTGCCTGGGCAACTACACAAGGCTGAGTTACTTCCCAGTCTGATGTGGATTCTGACACCCGGGTCTTGGTAAAAATCATGTGAAGAATATGTTATCATTGGTTTAAAGCCATTTCTAACAACAGGGTTCGGATGAACAAGTTTTCTCATTCTGTAACTCTGCAAAAAAACATTTTCCAGATCAGCTTGGTCATACCATGACCCAGGGATTTCAGCCTAGCTCAGAAGAGACATGTCCAGAAACAAACAGTGGAGCAGGAGGAGAGAATGTTCATCTCCATTCATCCAGGGGGCCCTGATGTGACTCACAGGCAAGTCCTGCCAATGGATTGCTGTAGTGGTAACTTCTGTGAGAGGAAGACAGACATAAAGCCCACACCATTATCAGGATCCAGCTTTACAACATCTCCAAGACAAGGAAAATTCACTGTTTCATAGGGCAGGAGCTACACACACACAATGAGATTAAGAAACTTGGCCAGAGTTCAGAGGCAGGGTTGGGAGCAGAGGTACAGAGAAAGGTCCCACAGGCCACCGAGGCACAGTCCTCGTCCAAGGGTTGTCAGAGCATGGCAGCTGGGAGCACCCAGAACGTCTCACTCACTGTGTTTCTCCAAGCCCTAACAGCAGCTCCCCCAGCACCTCTCAAGTCACTCCTTAGTTACACTCTGCAAGCAAAACCAAGCTTCTCTGCCAGCAGCTGGAAGACACCGAGCCCCTTGGAGTCCTCCCTACTTTGGCTTTTATTTATCCCTGCTTCAGGACACACACTGAGGGGCAACCACAAAAAGCCTCCCAGGAGCCTGCAGGCTCCTGCCTTGTGTTATAGAATCACAGAATCATTTAGGTTGGAAGAGACCCTTGGGATCATAGAGCCCAACCATGAGTCCATTCAGCAGCTGGGAAGAAATGGGAGAGTCCGAGCCAGAGGAAGAGCGATTTAACGTTCTCACATCCTATCCTCCCCGCTGGCACAGAAGGTTCAATGCAGGTGTTCAGGCTGGGGTGATACACACTGGCTGCTGCTCGGCCCCCAGAGCAGGCAGAGCAATTTTGTAGTCTGCTCCCAAAATCTGAAAGCCAAGGTATGCATACCCTGCAACACCCCCCCTTCTCTTCGTTCCCTACTTCTCGATAGCTTTATCATTACCTGTGGGGCAGATATAATCTCTTTCTGCTGTTGTTTTAAACTTTGCTCATCTGTCAGGTCTCATCACCTGAACATCCAGGAGATCAACCTGCCTCCCTCAAACACACAGCTCCTGCCTCTTTGGAGAGGCTTCCCTTTTCAGGCGCTGCTCTCCTCCGCAGCCTGTCTCCCCCGCTGCAGCCAGCCTTCAACAGATATTTTTTTCCCCCCTCAAATGAGATCAGACAGCCCATACAGGCTGACAGGCTTTTTTGCGGCTCTCACTGCTGCCACGTGAGCGTTACCTGCCCGGTCTGCCCACGCTGGCAGCTCAGGAGAGCGGGGAGGAGAGGTGTCTGCTACACGCGTACAACCGCCCGCCTTGGAAAGGGCTGATTCTCTACAACAGACACGGGGGAGGACACTCATAAACGTTACTGCCAGGCAGTTCTAAGCACCAGAAGCTGAAGATTTCCAGGGGAAGGAAAAATAAAAGGCAACCGAGAAAAGGTCTAAAAATCCCCAGCCATTGTCAGAATCTGCCCTCTCTTAGGGAGGGGTTTCTCTTTTTCCCCCATGTGGTGTGTGAACGCGTGACCTGCTCTCTCTCTCTCGAATGCAGGATTCTCAGGAAACATCATTCCTCTTCCCAGAGAGTCCTCCTCTGCCTGAGGTGAAGTCAGTCAGTTCTGCCTGCCCGACGCTGGGAGTTGAGCCTTAGCCTTAAAAAGCGGTGGAAATGAAACAAATAGGGTGAGAAGCTCCAATGCTGCACAGTTACTTCAACTTTTAGAGGGAGTTACCCCTTAGAAAAAGGCTGTGACCTGAACCAGCTCTCCTTTGCTCCTCCCCACTCCATTCCACCCACGCTTCCCCAGGGGATATGTAAAAGAACACCTTAGTTACATCAGCCTGAGCTAACAGTGCATTTAAAATCAGTCCAGGTTAATGCAGAGCCCCCACTCGAGGACAGAATCTCCAATCAGGATATTTATTTCCGAGCTGGAAAGCTGTGTTTTGGCAGACTTTAGTCGGGAAGGCGTTGTTGGAATGCCGACAGGGCCGTCAGGCTGCGTCTCTCACCAGACCCCGGCTCAGGGAGGGGTGAGAGCACAGCAGCAGCCTCAGCCCCGCTGACTCGAAGGGTAGTTAAGCCCATATTTTACATTCTGTGCTGACCAGGAAAGATGTAGTGCTGTACTCACCTGAGCTGCGAGGGGAACACACACCATTATCACACAGGCTGCCCGCCTCACCAGCAAGGATGGTTACAGCTTTTCCTGTGCTCTAAGCTACAATCAACAGAAAATAAAAAGGAACTGGCCAGAAGCAAACAGAGGGCTCAGTCTATTAAGGTTTTTATTCAACCCAAATGTACGAAGGTACCATTTTATTATGCCAGCACAGACACCAGTGACCTGGGCATCCTAGTGGGCAGCAGGATGCCCATGAGCCAGCACTGTGCCCTCCTGGCCAAGAAGGCCAATGGCATCCTGGTGGTTAGTAGGTCAAGAGAGGTTCTCCTCCCCCTCTACTCTGCCCTGGTGAGACCTCATCTGGAGTATTGTGTCCAGTTCTGGGCCCCTCAGTTCCAGAAGGACAGGGAACTGCTGGAGAGAGTCCAGGGCAGGGCTATCAAGATGATGAAGGGAGTGGAGCATCTCCCAGAGGAGGAAAGGCTGAGGGAGCTGGGTCTCTTGAGCTTGGAGAAGAGGAGACTGAGGGATGACCTTATTAACGTTTATAAATCTGTAAAGGGTGAGTGTCAGGAGGATGGAGCCAGGCTCTTCTCAGTGACATCCAATGATAGGACAAGGGGCAATGGGTTCAAGCTGGAACAGAGGAGATTCCAGTTAAATATGAGGAAAAACTTCTTCACAGTGAGGGTGACTGAACACTGGCAGGGGCTGCCCAGGGAGGCTGTGGAGTCTCCTTCTCTGGAGACATTCAAAACCTGCCTGGAGGCGTTCCTGAGTGACCTGCTCTGTGTGTTCCTGCTCCAGCAGGGGGATTGGACTGGATGAGCTTTCAAGGTCCCTTCCAATCCCTGAGATTCTGTGATTCTGTGACCTTTCCTGCAGGCTTAGGTCAGTCCTGGGGAGGGGCAGGGGTTAGGATCCCAAAGGTCCAACCCCAGGGACGTGCATCCCACCAGGCACTGACCTGGTTCACCCATGCTCATGCAGCTGCCAGGGAGATGGCCCAGCATGAGAACTGTGCCATGGTGTCACTCCAGGAGGGGACAAGCACCCCTCAGATGGAGATGCTCACCATCTGCTCCATGCAATGTGACCCTAGGCAGGCAGCTACAGCGCCGCAAGACCCCGTATTTCAGCAGGGGAGGGAGTGGAAGGAGCAGAGACCCAGACCCCTGCCACGTGCATGACACTCCTGCCACAATGTCAGCCTCTTGCTCACATCTCTGCAAATCCCTGGAGGGAAAAGATGACAGGGACTGCAGGAAGAGACAGCAAGAGAGCAGGGAGGGGAGAAGGCAGCAGTCACAACACATACCTGGAACTCACCAGGGGTTGCTGCGCTGTGAAGGCTGTGAGGAAGCTTTATTTTTAGAGCAGGGATGCTGACTCTCTTGGCGGGATGGAATCCCTCTCCCTCGCAGTCCCCAAGTCTGTGGGACCCTCTGGAGCAGAGGCTGTAGTCCAGCTGCATCAAGCTCCACCACTAATTTCAATGTACTCCCATCAACTAGCCACACAGGGACTCTGCAGTCACCACTTGGTGGCCAGGGCCACTAGAAGAACTTAGGAAACCTATCAGTTTCAAAACCAATTCCTCTAGTTATCCCAATAGAAACACAGATTTTCAGCATAAATGTTCACTGGCCTCTTTGAAATGCTCCTTCAGAAGAAAGATACAGAATCATGGAATGATTTGGGTCGGAAGGGGCCTTAAAGATCACCCAGTTCCACCCCCCTGCCCTGGGCAGGGACACCTCCCACCAGACCAGGTTGCTCCAAGCCCCATCCAGACTGGCCTTGAACCCCTCCAGGGATGGGGCAGCCACAGCTTCTCTGGGCAACCTGGGCCAGGCTCTCACCACCCTCACAGCAAATATTTTTTTCCTAAATCTCCCCTCTTTCAGTTTAAAACCATTATCCCTCAATGGCAGGCTCTCCAAGACATGCTCAGGCTCTCCAACCTCCTCCTTACTCCATTTTTTTCTTCAAAAAAAAAATAAAAAAAGGTTCTTTCCCTCTCTGTTTCCAGACACCTCCCTTTAGCCTTGAAGGGCCTGACAGGTAACAGACCCCCTGCACTTCCTTTTCTCACTTCCTCTCACCATCAGGCTTCAACAACCCATCACAAACCTGGTCTGCTCTCCAGGAATTTCTAGTCTCCCCCTGTCCTTGTCCTCAGGGCAGCTCTCCAAGCTCCAGCCAACACTTTTCAGGTGTTTCCACACCTGAACAGCTCCTGAAAGACAGACACACCTTAACAGAAGCAAGTAGATTGATACAGATTAAGGCATTCACGATATGGCTGTTTCTTACAGTGTTGCGTCCCCAGTTGTCACAGAAATGTTCTTTCCCTGGGAAATTTATACCTAGAAAGAATATATAAGGTACCCATATCCGGTATAAGTAAGTACAGCCACCCTTGAAAGGGCAGGGGGTTGGAACTGGGTGATCTTTAAGACCCCTTCCGACCCAAACCATTCCATGATTCTGTATCTTTCTTCTGAAGGAGCATTTCAAAGAGGCCAGTGAACATTTATGCTGAAAATCTGTGTTTCTATTGGGATAACTAGAGGAATTGGTTTTGAAACTGATAGGTTTCCTAAGTGCTTCTAGTGGCCCTGGCCACTAAGTGGTGACTGCAGAGTCCCTGTGTGGCTAGTTGATGGGAGTACATTGAAATTAGTGGTGGAGCTTGATGCACCCTTGAAAGATACATGGAACACGAAATCCTGGCATCTGGATGTGAAGCTCTTCAGCAAAACTTGCCAGCACTTGAAGGAAGGAGAATGCAAACCGCACCCCAGCACCCCAGATGCATTATGAGCAGCATCTTTAGTAACAGGACAAATATTAGAGTGCCACGTTGTTTACAACACAAAATTAAAACTTTAATTTTAATCAGTCCTGTTTACCCAGCAACGTTCTGATTAGCAGTCAGAGCTGACTGAACAGTGGAAGGGGGGAAAAAACCACCCCAAACCCCACTCAGAACAAGGCATGCCACATAAAAGACCTCGGCAGGAGCGAAGCAGCGGCAACAGCAGAGCCGTACGGCCACTTCGAGAGGGTACCCAAGGCTCTGGCAAGCCATGCCACAACTGGTGCCACCAAAGAGGTGGTTTGAATACATTTCTGTTTCCTCTCCCTTTGGTGCAGGGAGGAAACAGAACATTTGCATGGCAGAACTGAAACACACATTAGCTTGAAACAATGAAGGACCAGGGAGGGAGAGAGGGTGGAGTTAGAAATCCCAGGGAACTGTAGGCAATTGCTTCTTTATTATGCATATTTTGCTGCTGGAGCACATTATTCTCATCCTCCTTAGGGCACTGTGTGTTAAGAGCACAGTAAATAATGTCAACAACTGAAAATCCAAGCCCATCAAGCTTGATTTCTCTTCCTTTTTTTAGCCTCCTATTTGTATGGGGGGGAGTGCCCTGACAGAGGGTCTGCCAGCACAAACCTGAAGCACGCAAGGCAGAAGCAGCAGCATTCCCCATTCCAACACCTAACTCCTTAAATTCCTCCCAAGGAGAAATTCAGGGAGAGAGACAAACCAAATCCCTGTAATTCCTGTACCCTGTCACACAGATCCCTGTTTTCAAGTGCTGCCCTTCTGCACGGCAGGCCAGAGGAGGCGGCTGCCCCTCTCGCCGGTTACTGGGACGGATGGGCAGCAGCCCTCCCGCCGCAATTACCCGGTGCTGTCTTGTGGGCACCTCTTTTCTCCTCATTCCCTTCAAGCCTGAGAAGGTGAACAGGTGAGTGAAGCGTAAAAGGAAGGGAAGGGATGGAAAGGTCTCTGAGACAGGGTTTCTCCGACAGTCAGCTCTGTGTAATGCTTTTCCAAGCCGCGCCTTTCAGTAGTTCCCAAGGCCGAGAACGGGGGAGCGGGTTCAAGACTAAGCACTTGAAACGAGTTTTACCTCTCTGTTCCCAAATCAGAGAGATTTTTACATTAGATAAACCTGGATTTTAAAGGGAAGGCGAGAGAGAAATCCACTAAAAAGAGGCTTTAGTGGTACAAACCCTTTGAGCCTTCACCACTGAAGAGAGGAAGAGCCGGTACCTCACACCGTCAGCCCTGCATCATATAAAATCATTTTCCTACCTACAACGGAGAACAATTCTTGAACTGGGCTCCCCAGTTCAAGAAGGACAGGGAACTGCTGGAGAAAGTACAGCAGAGGACCACAAAGATGATGAGGGGCCTAGAGCATTTCTCTTACGAAGAAAGGCTGAGGGATTTGGGTCTGTTTAGTCTGGAGAAGAGAAAACTGAGGGGGGATCTGATGAACCCCTATAAATACTTCAAGGGTGGGTGTCAGGAGGATGGGGCCAGTCTTTTCTCAGTGGTGCCCAGCGAGAGGGCAAGAGGAAATGGGCACAAACTTGAACATAGGAAGGTCCACCTAAACACGAGGAGGAACTTCTTCACTTTGAGGGTGGCAGAGCCCTGGCAGAGGCTGCCCAGAGCGCTGGCAGAGTCTCCTTCCCTGGAAACAACCAAACCCACCTGGACACGTTCCTGTGCAACCTGCTCTGGGAGGACCTGCAGCCTCCCAGCTCCACCTCAGAAAGGTACCCTGGGTCCCCAGCTGAGACCATTCCCTTGAGAACAGCTGATTCAGGGCACTCAGGTGAGGTCTCTACCCTTTGTCCCACCTCACTTCCATAAAGACTCCCCCCATCTCCCAGCTTCAGAGAGCAAAGGCAAGAGTGGAAAGCCAGAATTGTTTGGTTTGTTTGTTCTCAACAGCCTAACCCCCCCCCCAAGATTCATTTTGGTAGCTGATGAACTGCTGCAGCTTCTGCCGTTGCGTACGTAGAGATTTCAGGCTGAGTGATGCACCAGAAGAGCTTTTATTGCCAATGTTATCACAGGCTATTTTGGAGATCAGAACAATTGTACTGGTCACAGCATACTTTCTGTTACCTTTGTGAAAATATTCCTAATTTACAAAGCAATAAAATGCTCAGTTGGTGATCAAAGCTTCAAAGATGGAGCTGACGCTCTCACTCGGCACGGCAGCCTGTGAAACCACCCTTCCTTAAATGAAATTTATGTAAATAGGATTGCCAGTTCCTTGGGTTCTCTGGCAGGGAATGGAGTATCACATTTAGAAGGAAAACCTAGATGATGGCAGGGCTTAGATTTAACCTTTCAGGTAGTTACATTGAACTGGATGGGATCTCAGCATTCTTTTTGAATCTGCTGTCTTCCTCCAATTAATGCTCCTACCAAAGCGCTGCCCCAGTCTCCTTCCAGCTTCCTGTACTGGGGTTTTTCAAGCAACCCCTACACCAAAGGCTCAGCCCTTTCCCCAGCAGGCTGGGGAGAGGGCAGGGGAGGGGAGTAATTTACTACAGGAGAGGTGCTGGTGGCCACCGTGTGACCTGTGAAGTTTCACACTGGTGATCCATCAGGCTCGAGGAATCAGTGGTTCAAAGCCCAGCTTTGAAAGACAACAAAGTCCTGCAGCAGGAACACAGCAGCGATCTGGGTGGCCACTGGATGAAGGAACCTTGGAAGAAAAGGACCCAGGAATCCAGGTGGACAAGAGATGGAGTGCCCTTGGCACCAGAGAAGGCTATCCATGTACCAGGCTCTACTAGACTCTGCTTATCTAAGACCATATCTGGAGTAGCATCACCTTTGTGCTCCCCAGTACGGGACAGACACTGGGGGAACACTAAGGTGGTAAGAGGGTGGAACACATGATGCATAAGAAAGGCATTTGTTGAGCCTGGAGAAAAGAAAGTTCAAGGTGGAGAAACCTCACTCCTCACTTGGGCTGCCTATGATTCTATGACAGACTGACCCTTTTCAGACACGTGCACCAAAAGTGTAAGAGGCAACAGACAGAAGCTGTAGCAGTGGAAATTCTGACTGAAGAAAAAAGACAAAGACACAGTTGAGGGTCAAGCATGAGAATGGATGAGCAGAGGGGCTGTAGAATCCCAGTTCTTGGAGATACTCACCCAGACATGCGAGTGTGCAACTGAATCTAACTCCTAAGTCAGCAGTGCTTCCAGGGAGGGGGGAGACTTAACACACTCGAGAGATTCTTCCAGCCCAAATGGTTCCATTCGTCATGAACTTGAGCTTCAGGAGCAGAAACACTCTTCATTATATTTACCTGTTCCCTTGGTCTCCTCTAGTAATTATTTGGAAGTCAAAGCAACTCCTGAAGTATTAAAAGAAAGAATGCCAGCAGCATACAGCTTTCTAAACACAAAGTAAGGGTCAAATCTTTGAGATTTGCTCTAAAACATTAATCCCAAACTAAGGACACACTGTCTCAAGTTGGGCATGTGCTTCTTCCCTCTCCACAAGGGTGCCCAGGAACTGGGAGAGCCCACTTACCAGCCCCAGCCAACTGAGAGCTGCTCTGAAAGCTTGTCTGTGTGGCTCTATTGGATCAAAAATTGACCAGAAGAAATATAAAAGCCTCTTAGAATCTCCAGTCTTGCTCTTTTGTTAAACAAACAGCAAAGTCCTGGGGAGGGGGAAAAGAAAAGAGTCATGATGGAAAATAGCCACATACCTAAAAACACCTGGACATCGATTCAAAGAACTCCTGAGTTTTTATGCACATTATACATTCCCATTATCCAGGGCCTGACAGAAAAATACTTGAAGTAACCAGAATCACAATGCATATATCTTTTAAGTCTGAACTTAGATCAGCAATTATCTACAGAAAACAGCAATTTTGCTGCCAACCCCAAAAACTCTGCTGCTTCTCTCCCCTCTGTCCCATTGTCAGATCAGTGTAACTCAAAATGCTTCCACTTATTAATTCAGGCCATAGAAAAGGATGTGCATAAGCTGTTTTTAGTGACATTTTATTAAAGTAATTTTTCAGGTTTCACCCTCCCCCTCCACATATGTGCAAATTTCTTCTCCTGGCAGAGAGCCACGGACCCATTTTGAGGGGGAAAACAGTTGCAGAGGAACAAAGAAAAGCAAAGAAAAAGAAGAAAGTCAGAAATTACTTTACAAATGGACACGTCTTCTAATGCATTACAATGCTCCCTTTAGTAGCCAAATGGTCTGTGAGCATTACACTTGCTGTAATATCACAAATGCACAAGATCTGCTCTGCCCATGACTGCAAACCCAGCAGCACTCTGGAGCCAAGCACATAGCCTGATATTATAATTATGAGTCTACTTCCATGTAGTGGATTTTAATAAGACTTTAATAACACTGGTATGAAGCCAAATTACATAATGTCTCAAAATATGAAACAAAGCTTTTATAGAGAAAATAAAAGCTCACTGAAGTATAACGTTTAGAAAACCAAACCAAATCAACACAACAACAACAACAACAACAAAACCCCAGCCCCCAATGTTCTCTAAACAAAGCTATTAGGCATATTTAATTTTAAGAAATCAAATTAGAGAAAAGGAACTCAAATCTATTCCCAGATCTCAAGATAAAATTAAAAAGGATATTATTTTAGGCAACATTTATGAAAATGAAGGTACTACGCCAGCCCTGGGAAACGAGCTAACACCGTAATTACCTCTTTTGGCACAGCTAAGGATATGGGTTGACAATCTCTGATTTCTCTCAAAGGACAAATAAATGACTCAGTACAGGTTGATTTGGAGACTGAGCTGTGTTGAATTGTCTAGGAACAGCTCAGACCAACAGGCTAATGAAAACCAACTCCAAGTAAGAGTCTTGAAAGGTAAAGAGCCAAATGATTGAGTCCCTCAGCCCCTTCCAATTCTGGAGCCTCGGGGACAACAAGGACCTGAAAGCTCCTGTGAAGCTTGGTCCAGCAGGGACCATTCTCAGAACAAATTCCACTCTCTCCCCTCCTCAGGTATGACAGCATTAAGTAGCAACTCTAAAGAAAAATCAGCCTTTCATTTGCTGGATAACACACACAGAATGTTGCACATGCTTAAAATGGTATCATCTTTTAAATATTAGTGTTGTAGCAGCTGGAAGATTAGTATTTGCACAGCTACCATTTCTTCTGTCCTTTACCAAGAGGAGCCATTTAGACCCACACTGCCAATAGAGAGCTCAGCATGTATGAGCGTGCTGCAAGGCGCTGCTGGCTCCCAGCGAGAGCCACCCCTCAGCCCAGTTAAATGGGTGCTGACAGCCCATCAGAGCAGGTGGTGAGGAACACAGCAAGAACCACAACAGTTTTCTCTACATACATCACCTTGTCTCATCTACATGTCTCCAGACTTTAAGGAGTTTCAATAAAGGCATCAGAAAAATGTAAGTAGATTTAGATTCCACATGACAAGATGAAGCGAGGGGGTCTATTTTATGCCTTGGATTTCTTAAGAACTCTGCTTTAGCTACAGAAGCCATTAAAAAGTTGCAAGTAACTTGAAGATGAAAGGCATTAGCAGCTTTTTAGAAAGGGATAATCACGTTCTTCTACAGACTTAATGAGACTTAATTCACAGAAGCTTTTGACTTGGTCTGCTGTTAATTGAATCAAAGTCGATGATGATCTTGTTACACTTCGGCTTGAACTCCCTAAAATAAAGAAAAATACAGATATCAGTTAGGGAGTAGTTAAAACATTTTGCTTGCTTTAGCTCCAGCTAAATTTTTGAAGAAATAAGGCAAAACAAAAAAAAAATCATCCTTGGATTCACGTAGTTTTCATCTCTATGGGAGCCAATTATAGAGCACCACACTGAGAGAAACCTGGACAAGAAAGACTAAGACAAAAAAGACACATGGGGTGTGTTTGCCTGTGCATTCTGCAGCTATTGGAGTTCATCAGTTACCCAGGAGGCAAAGGACTGTTACCAACTTCACTGCCACTGGTGGCATCACGTTACCAGGGCTGGGCTTCTTCTTCATATATATTTCTATTTCACATCTATTTTCAATTATCTTTTCAAATGTTTATAGCTACACAGATATGTATCCATAAGAACATGTTCATATACTGTGTATGTATTATAGAGACATATATATACCTGCATGTATATATATATGTATATATCTATAACAGATATTTGGAATATATTTTTGATATAAATATTTTGATCACTTTTCCCCTGCCAAGTTTTCAAAGAACCCTTTCAAACTTTGCCTCAGTGTATCAGGAACAGGGGAACAGATCACACTGTGCATTATACTGGGGGAAAACCCAAGCTGATTAAGAGGGAATCCTTTAAAAATTGTAACTTTAGAACTGTAACATTAATACCACCATGAAATGTTTCCTTTTATTATCATTGGAGCATCTGGTACAGCAATTAGCAAGGAAGGTATTTGGGGACCAAGCACACATTTTCCAGTCTCCCAATAAACAAAGGATTATGCAAATAGTCTGGATTTAGTGCCTAATTAAGCTCTGCAGCTCGGTTCAAGAGATTCATGAAGTACCACCTACATCCTCAACAATCAATACAAAGAGGAGTAACAGTCAACAGAGCAAGGCACCCGCTGCTGACCACAGAAACTCTGGATACTTGGTCCAGAATAACAACCCAAAAGGCAGGAAAGACTTCTCACCCTGGAGAAGTTACAGGATTTGACTTGCAAGAGAATGATTTATGCCTCTTGGTCAAATAGCCTTTGTAGAAAGGAAATACACTGAAGGACTAAAACTGAATTTCAAGCACTGCTGTGTTTTCCTGCGGATGTTTCTTAGCCCAGTAGGTACCTTTCATCCTAAAATTTTATCTGTCAGAATTGTTATGTTTGCAAATTTTTCCAAGTCTTTATATTAATATTGTAAAACTTTTTAGAGTTGCAAAAGCCTCCCTGACTGCATAATTAGCCTCACCCCCAGCGTGCTATTGCTATCAGACTCGCTGTTGAACAGATTGTCTTTAGGTATCTCTGTCAGTGTCTTTAAAAACCCCACTCTTCAAACATGTTTCAGATTCTCATTACTTTAAGGCAAATATTCTGAGTTTTATTCTTCTTTTTTTTTCCACAGGAGAAGCTGACCAAAGAAGACTGGACAGCTACAGGCACCAAGAATTAATCACAGGTGGCTGGTTTGACACCTTCCCAAATTGACTGCAGCAAAAAGACACCGAAGTTTCAATAAGGATTAAGGGACTCGAGGAAATCACCCAGTCTAACCTTCTGCTCTAAGCAGGGTCGGTGACTCTTCCCCAGTACAATGTAAGCAACGACCACCCCAATCCCAATTTCTCCTCTTGCAGCCCCAGGAATGAGGTGAGTATTCCAAACGGACCATCCTCTCACACAAAGGTTATGAAAAGTGCAGTTTCACCACACTCCAGACCAAAAGAGTGGTGCAACAGTCTGTCAATCCTTTTGCAGGCATCCAGAGCACACCATCTACAAACACCACCAGAGAGGAAAACACTGCAAAGAAGACAAGCTTTTGCCCCAACGTGTCTTTCCCGTGCAGTTTTCCTCCTTTCCAAAATGAAAATGAAGTTAATCCAACATTCCCTTACCTGTATATAATACCTGCTAAATCAAACATCCGCCGTGCAGCTGTCATTTCTGTAGTGTCATGGTACTTGTCAGACATAAAAATAACTTCCTTTATGCCTAAAAAAAGGGTCATGCAGAAAAAATGTTAAAATTACACTGAAGAAAAAAAACACAAAAACCAAACCAGGACTGTCTGGAGCCCAAAACCAGAAAAAGCAGTGTTCATCCACATGCTCTGGAATTCCTCGTTACAGCTCTGCTTCCCAAAATACTGTGAATTGTACTTGAGAACAAGGCTGTGTAAAGCAGAGCTGTTTTGGAAGACAGTTCTTTCAAAAATGCTGGAAAATTTCCCCTTTCGCCTAAATTTAACTCAGAAAACCAAACCCAAAAACTCGTGGGCAAAAACCCAAGACAGACAAGACAAGAAATGAAGCATTTTTGCAAAAGTAATAGAAAATTTATCGTTCTATCTCCCTAATAAATAAAATTCCATCCAAAGAACTTCAACCCTAAATCCTCTTCCCCTTCCAAATGCACAGCTACAGAAATGTGCCTTTTTTTTTTTTCCCCTTTCTTTTGTTCTCTGTTTTACAAGTAACTTGCTGGGCTTGCTTCAGAACCTTACAAATGCTGTCCCAGACTGCAGAATGATCGGTGCCTAAATCCCTCAGGCAGGGGAGAAGCATAAAGGCCGACCCAGGAGAACTCCCAGAGCCTATCCACGCCCTGCTGGACTTACCAGAGTGTCAATACATTGCCATTTAGTGCTGGCCTAAGCATGCAAGGAAAAGGATGAGCGACTCCATGGAGGACAAGCAGCCAAGCTACCTTGAAGACCACGTGATTTGGATTGAATCAGAGAAATTTAGCACAAATAGAGAGTGCAATTGTCTTTCCCCTTCCGCCTCTCCCGGTTTCAAACCTTCCTGACCGAAATAAAGCAGCGCTAACGTGTGCCACTTCCATGCCAGGTTCCTGGGCTCATCAGAGGTGAGAGAAACTCCCCAGAACGCTGGGCTTGCGAGATTTTACTCAATGAGGAAAATACACACTTGCTTAGGCAGAGATTTTTACAGAACTGAAGCCTACTGCAGACACATTTAGGCCAGCACACTTGCTGCAGTGCCACAGATTTATAACAATTGTAATGGAAGACATAATTAAAGTAGGATCATAGAAGTCTTATGACATTTATGAGCAAAGATGTTTTAAAATCTTCAAATATCTACCATGCACCACATTCAAATTAAAATTTCATGTATATGCTCCCAACAGACCTTTTGTCATGCAGAAGTTTATTTCTTTCTGCCCTGCTCTATTCAGTGTGTCAGAGCACAGCAAAACTGACAGTAATTATATGCAAAGCCTCTGTTGTTCTTTGGCAGCTCCTGGTCTAAGAAGTTACAAACCTAAATTAGAAGCACACTTAGAATCACGCAAGATGCAATTAGCACTGGAAAAATTTGGCACCATTCAGATGCAAAAGAAAAAAAAGAAACAACCAAAAAACCCAAAACCCCACAAGTAGCATCTTATGAAGTTGACAGTGCAATTAATTTAGATCTAACAGCAGCAATTTAACATCAAATACATCCGTGATAAGATAGCAAGGAGCAGGCAGCACTGCAACCCTGACAAATCAAGCTGGCACTACTCCTTACCTGCCTGGATGATGAGCTTTGCACATTCATTACATGGAAATAAGGCAACATACATGCTGCAGCCTTTCACGTCGGCGGAGTTTTTGTTCATGATGGCATTCAGTTCGGCGTGGCACACTGATTTAAACAGAGCAAAACCAAAAAAGAAACAATTCATAACACTGGTCATTAAAATAAATCAGCCAAACTAAAATTCAAGTGTTACCATGTAACTGCTTACCATCCTTTCAAAGGCAAATGGCTTGCACAGCTTGTCGTAAAGGGCGAGGAGGAAGAAATAAAAGTAGAAATACCAAGATCAATGAAGGTCAATTGTTGTGACCAGGCTGCCGATTAGTAATGATATCATTAAGCACATTAGCATTGCCATTTGCTAACACCTATTGCAGGCAACAAAGCCCTAGGCTGTGGGCCAAGTAGTTGCAACCACCCTAAGTGAAGCAATATCTCACAGCTTCACAACTCTCTGGAGTATCTAATTGCCGGTATAAAGCAGCTCGTTTATGTGTTTACATGCACAGATAGGAACAGTCTCAGGGTTATAAGAGCGCGCTGTGAGCTCTTAAAGGCAGGAGAATCAGGATGTAAAACCCAGCAGCTCTGTCCTTTGGGTCCCGGAACGGCCCAGCCTGATTCTCTCACCCCAAGAATACACAAGACACACTCAACCATAAAAAAAAAAAAGGTCCCAGCCTTAATATTAAAGAGAGTTTACTGCTCATTAAAAAGGTGCCAGACTTCCCAAACAGGAAAACAGAAATCCTGTGTTTCTCTCCAGGGATTTGCACTAGGCCAGGGAACAGTTGACTGCCCTGCCTTCTTCCACCACAGCGTGGTAACTCCTGCAGCTCCTGCTGCAGGGATGGCACCCATGGGCTGTGGTTTTTATGCTGTGCCCATCAGCAGACTATCCAGGGTGTTGTTACCAAGGCGGGTGAGGAGGCGGCATTTTCTGCCCTCCACCAGGCACCGCTGCAAAAACCCATCAGTCTCCCTGTGACCAAGAAGGCCAAGGGCATCCTGGCTTGCATAAAGAATAGTGTGACCAGCAGAAGCAGGGAGGTGATTGTCCCCCTGT
>VZTM01009184.1:155268-194254 GCA_013400555.1 Jacana jacana
GGCTGATGGTTGGACTGGATGATCCCAAGGGTCTCTTCCAACCTGAATGATTCTATGATTCTAACTTCCTGTTTGCTCCCAGGAGGACAGACAGCAAGCTGCATCATTTATACACCAACCTACCCAGAACCTGCCCAGGCTGAACTCCTAAACAGGGGCTGCAGCACGGTGCAGGTTCGAGCTCATTTAGAGACCTGCGCATGCAGACGGCATCGAAGAGGTTTCCCACTGCTTCTTCTGAAGAACAGGTTAAAGAAAATGAACCACCACCACCAAAGGCAGCATTCCTCTCCCTTGCACACACACGAAAGTTAAAGCCTGCAGAGTTTCCCAGCACAGTTCATAGATACCTGCTCCCACAGACTGACCTCGGGGTGAATGATCTCACCACACAAAGAATGGTCCCAGTGCAGGACCTGCCACAGGCAGGATCCTTGCGGGATGGCAACGCTTGCCCTATGCACTCAATGTCTGCGTGGAATTTTCTGGGTAACAGCCAAGGCAGTACAAATTTACTGCCTGACTTACAGCACGTGAACTTCCCCGTGCAGACAAGTCACCAAGGACCAAACGTGCGGTAAAGACAGTTCAGCGTTGGCCTCTGCAAGCAGCCCCCAGCGTCGCCATGGCCATGCCATCCACATACCTTCTCATAACCAGTAAAGCCAGAAACTAACATAAAAATAGGAAATTTACAAAAAAAACCCACCCAAAACTAAAAGAACAAAAGCCCACCACCCCAGGCACCATCACATTAAGGTTTCTACTATTATTATTATTGTTTCTATTAAATACCAAAAAAAACTCCTTTGCTGTGAGGCTGGTGAGAGCCTGGCCCAGGTTGCCCAGAGAAGCTGTGGCTGCCCCATCCCTGGAGGGGTTCAAGGCCAGGCTGGATGGGGCTTGGAGCAACCTGCTCTGGTGGGAGGTGTCCCTGCCCAGGGCAGGGGATGGGACTGGATGATCTTTAAGGTCCCTTCCAACTCGAACCATTCTATGATTCTATTGGAAACCCAATTGAGTCACACTGTATTTTAACCACATGCCATTAAGTGTACAACAGACACAATTACACAAACCCACACATTTAGAAAAATCCAGAAAATCCATGTAGCTCCAAGTACCTCACTGAGTTGCACTAATCTTTTATAGCCTTCACAATAAACAAGCAGAGAATTCTTTTTCTGGGGTTACAGAGGATTGAGTGAAAAGGAGCGTCATTATTTCCACAACTGGAACTGGGTTATGTCAACAGGGCAGAAAGATGGCTTTTAAGCTTCTTTGAACAATAAACTTATGTTCCAGGCAGCAGTCTAAAATACAGAAGGCCTCCAGAAGGAAGGGTGAGGGAATGTTTTCAAAGGCTCATAGAACTAAAGGAAAAAAATTAAAAGAAAAAATAAATCTAATCCCTTCAGTAAATATTTTTCCTTCACTGAAACTCCGAAATCTCCAGCCCTAAACCCAGCCAAGTTCCATTATTAGTACTGCAGCAAGTTTCTTTCCTGTGCTGATGAGGAGAGGCTCTTTCAGACTTTTACAAACTTTCAACAACAAGCCTCTTCCCAAGCAAAAACAATTCCAGGCCCAAAATAACTTCCAGAAGATAAGCAGCTGGAGCGAGGGAGAAATTTTGCCTCCTGATCATCTTAATACAATCTGAAGTTAAGAACTATTACGACTCTCCAGTGTGGAAAGAAGAGGCAGAGACAGTAATAAGAGACAGAGACTAATCATTCCAAGACAAAAAAGCAGTGGGGTGCCCAACAAACCCAGCAGGCTCCTGTTCCCAAAACAAAAGGAGGCGGGTCTTTTATGCACGCTGTAGCCCAACCAAGTATTTCCTACTGCAGAGAGCAGTACAGGACTCAAAGTTTGCTTTGATTCCAGAAGTCCTCTTTTTCCTTCCAATATTTGATCATTATTATTATTTCTTTTAAAGTCTACCAGGCTCTTAAATACAAACCCATTTGGGTTCCCTTGTTGGAACTTGGAAGAATGTTCTCAGAACTATCACCACACGTGTCTTTGCTTTAAGCGTTTCCCTAGACATCTACTGACCCCTCGAAGGACTAGTCTACTCTATGGCCCTACAGAAGACACAGGAATCAAGTATTTTTAAGCTCTGCCCCACCACTCTTAGCCCCCCCTTAATAACATTCCCCTCCCTCTGACAGACAAGCATTGACTGTTACCCATTTATAGACAAACAGGGTGTTATCCCCAGATGTGTCTTACAGACCTTGCCCAGCTTCGTACAGAGCGTCACTGAGAGCCAGAAAACAAACGCAGGACTCCACAGCACCTCTCCATAATAAATAAGTAGCTCACATTTGGGGGTGTCAGGAAGTTTTCTAATCTATTAAGAGCTCCTCCTAATACATTAGGAAAAAGTTTTTCCCAGAGAGAGTGGTCAGTCAGTGGAATGGGCTGCCCAGGGAGGTGGTGGAGTCCCCATCCCTGACTGTGTTTCAGAGTAGATTGGATGTGGTGTTGAGGGATCTGGTGTAGGGGAGAACTTGTAGAGTAGGGCTGATGGTTGGACTTGATGATCCCAAGGGTCTCTTCCAACCTGAATGCTTCTATGATTCTATCTTGCTCTCTCACAGACAAAAAGAATCCAACTTAAAATACTCTCTCACAAGCATTCAGAGCTCTGAAAACTGTATGTTTAAACAGACCAGTAAAACTAATAATTTTAACAATACCCTATGGCACACACACCCTCCTCACCCCCCAGAGTTTTAGGTTTTTTAAAGAAAATAATCTTCATGTATAGCCAACATAATATTAAGTCTGCAATGCTGGTTTCCCTTCTGGAAAAGTGACTTGAAAAGTATATTCTCAAAAGGCTTCATTAGCTGCAGAAATATCCGTGCAAGGAGGGGTTCATACGTGCTCTGACATTCCCACCACCTGCTACTGCAGTCACGAGAGCTGGGGGGGGAAAGGAAGCAGAAGAATGACTGTTTCATTACTGGTACCATTAATTGCCAGAGTTTCTGTCTTTCCTCACTGCATACTGCTTCGCGTTGCATTTGTGAGGTAGAACTCATCCCTAAGCCAGCCTCTAAACAAGAGGCTATTTACCCTATTAATGGGCATTTTTCAGGGTTACCCAATTAACATGAATGCACCCAGTGGGTTGCAGAGCCAGAAGTCCCCTTCCCACCTACTAAAAGCGTGTCGAGGAGTGATTTTTACAAGAACCACAGGACTAGTCAAAGTGGTTCTTAATACTGTTTAAGGGCTTACAGGCTTGACAAAGAGCTTGGGGTAGGGACCATCATGACCCTTGTAAAGAAGCAATCAGCTGGGGGAAGTTACCTTTCCACATGATTAATTGCTAACTGAGCAAGGCAAGGAATTGTGAGGAATAAGGCACTAAATATGGTGTTACATTTTAAAACTATGTATTCCAATGCATATAGACTGGCATGCAGCAAGTTTTGACTTACCTATTAACTTCAGTTTTTATACTGCCTTTTTAACTAACTTGGCTAATGTTTTGGGTTCCCAACACAGATTTATGGCAATAGCACAGCCTTCTTCAACACAAACCTGGCAGAGAAATGGGTACAGGGAGTTCTGGAACCTGGCCTACTTTTTCTCAAACCTTTTGGGTAAAATCTTTACCTTCTCTTGTTCATCCCTTGTCCATCCCATCTTTGCCAAGCTCCATCTCCCAGTTATGCTTTACTCACTGGAGCCCTGACGCTGGACACTGCAAGGATCTTGAGGCCTGGAGAATAAGGGTTATGAGGATCGATTGAGGGAGTTGGGATTGTTTAGTTTGAGGAAGAGGAGGCTGAGGGGAGACCTCATCCCTCTCTACAACTGCTTGAAAGGGCATTGGAGAGAGGTTGGTGCTGGTCTCTTCTCACGGGCAATGAGCGACAGGACAAGAGGGAATGGCTGCAAGCTGCAGCAGGGTAGGGTTAGGCTGGACATGAGGAAAAAGTTTTTCCCAGAGAGAGTGGTCAGTCAGTGGAATGGGCTGCCCAGGGAGGTGGTGGAGTCCCCATCCCTGACTGTGTTTCAGAGTAGATTGGATGTGGTGTTGAGGGATCTGGTGTAGGGGAGAACTTGTAGAGTAGGGCTGATGGTTGGACTTGATGATCCCAAGGGTCTCTTCCAACCTAAATGATTCTATGATCACGGAAGGGACTGATATTATTGATAGGGATGGGGTCTGGAGTGACAGTGACTGGGGACATCCTGCTCTGAGTTGGTTCTACTCCCACCAGAACACAGAGGCATTTCTTAGTGGGCAAGCAGAACGAGGCAGATTATTCTTGGTGTTTCCAACTCTCCAAACTTTCTAGATATTTAATGTGTGACAGCAGAGTTGGACAGAAATCCCTGCAGGACAAGAGAGCGAGTGGCTGTAGGTGGAACCTGTCTCCTGTAGATCCCCTTTTCCAGCTGAAGCCTCAGCTCTGCACTGCCAATTGGAGGGAGAGCACCACACTTCTTCATAGTGCCTTATCAAATTCTGTGCTGTCAAAATAACAGCTTCTACAAAAGTAACATTTGCCTGAATATCTCCGAGTGCTCATCTCTCTAACAAAAACAAAAAAAAAAGAAAAAAAAAGAAAAAAAAAGATGAAAAGCTCATAATCCTAACAGGAGGAAATGTTGATAACAGTTTGCTTCATTTTACACAGCAGGTACTGTTCAATTAGTGCCTACTTTTTGCCACGGCACATATTTTATCGTATCTGAACCTGTATAAATATTTGTAAGCATATTTACTCAATATTTTCTCTATTGCTCAGAGGATTCTAAATTTTGCCAGTCATTTTAATTTAAAACTCTCTTAATTAGAGACTGGTTGTCAAACGGATGTTCTTAGATTACGGTGGAGACAGAGGGCATAACAGGAGCAGAGCGACTCGCGGTAGCGGGAAGACTTGCGTTAACAGGAGAAGGATGTAGCGTCCTAAATGATCGGCGAGAAGAAACCCAGCACCACCAACCCCTTGAATTCATCTAACAGGAACAGAGGGCGCTCACTTCTGACTCCGAAAGCCAGAATTTTGTCTAATTATTAAGAAGCTCCCGCACAGGGTAGAGAGCACAACGCTCCAGGAAGAGCGTTTTAGTAACACCTCAGCCAAGGAGGGGTTCCAAACCGGCCTGGTGTGCAGAAGCGGCCCCGCTCCTGTCGCTGACTGGCAGCCTGGAAAGAGCCAGCTCCAGCTTAACAACAAAAGCTTGATGTTGTGCTGGGGAAAAAAATGGCATTCTGCTAAACGCCCAGCGCTTTCTGACATAACAAGGCTGTGCTCCCAACCTGTTCAAATACATGCTGCAGCTAGAAGGATAAATAAACCAAACCAGTCTTGCTTCCAGACCCTCCTCAGGAAAGCACAGTAGCAGTACAGCTGACCCACGTGGCTGTCCCTGCCGTACCCAAATGCCTTGCAAACATCTGCACCCTCCAAGGTGAGGTGAGCACCACCTACCACATTTGGATGCTTGCTCTGCAGCGGCAGCTCAGGTCACACTTAAGACATGGGTAAATACCATTCTTTTTAAATCAAGCACGCCCTTAACGCTGAGCTGAGCAGCACCCAGACTTGAGGGTGCGGGTGAGATACGTACAGCGCTCGGCAGCAGACGTGGATAACTGAGACACTGCTGCATTTCAAGAGACACTAAAGCTTCAGAGCGACAGGACTTGCTCAGCCTCAACAACAAAAGGTGAAAAGGTTATTACCGTCGCTAAGTGCGCAGGGGAAGGAGGGAAAGGAGGAGTAGAAGCAGTGAATAAAAGCTAAAAGAACAGTGCTGGCACACACAAGAATGGGTAAACAAACCAAAAATAAATTTAGGGTGGAAATTGGAAGTTTTCTAGCCATGAAAGAGTCAATCTGATCAGAGCTGTGGGGTCAATGCATCCATCTGTTCTGCTGCAGCTCAATAAATTTATTATGGGATCATCTAACAAGCTTCTGCAGAGATGATAACCTCAGGGTCCAATCCCCTGCTATGCCTGTGCTGGAAAACAGACACAGGGCCAGGGACCAAACCTTGGCCCTGAGGCCAACTGGCACCGACTGGCTCCTCTTCACCTTACTGGGGGCTCCATCAGAATTACAGAGCACTCGGCCCTGGGATTTCTTAAGGCTCCACCAGTCCCATGGCTCCAGGTGGTTCTTTGGTATGTCTCGGTTCAAAGTGCATAAAGAAGCACAAGGACTGTTTTGCAGCCCACCAGAGCGGTATTTTCACCACACAAAGCACAGCATGTGTTGCATATCCCCCAGTATGGCCAGAGGGAGGCAGGGAGGAGGGTTAAGCATACCATCTCAGCAGGCTTTGGCATTACAGGCCTAGACAGGATGATGGTTTTCTTCCAGCCTTTTTCCTCCCTGCCCTCCGGAGCAGCCTTTGAGCAAGCTGTTTGTAGAGCAGCACTCAGGCTTTGTACTGGAGAGAGCTTGTCAGAGTTTGTCCAAAGCAGATGGGAAGAGAGTCAATGTTTACGCCCGACCTACAACAATACGTAAAACCAGGAGGTCAGCATTCAGATCCAACCCTGGCCCTTCTCCATAGCGCTGCAGCTGCAGACTCTGTGCCCAAGAGACACAGAATCATAGAATTGTCTGGGTTGGAAGGAACCTTTCAGATCAGCTAGTCCAACCTTCAACCTAACTCCAACAAAAAACATCACTTAACTGTATTGCTAAGCACCACGGCTACCCGTCTTTCAAATGCCTCCAGGGATGGTGACTCCACCACTTCCCTGGGCAGCCTGGTCCAAAGTTTGACAACCCTTTCAGTAAAGAAATTTTTCCTAATATCCAATCTGAATCCCCCCTGGAACAACTTCAGGCCTTTTCCTCTTGTCCCGTCGCCTGTTCCTTGGGAGAAGAGACTGACCCTCCTGACTACACCCTCCTCTCAGGGAGCTGTAGAGAGCGAGGTCTCCCCTCAGCCTCCTTTTCTCCAGGCTGAACACCCCCAGCTTCCTCAGCTGCTCCTCAAGACTTGTGCTCCAGACCCCTCACCAGCTCTGTTGCCCTTCTTTAGCCCTCCAGCACTCTAATGTCCTTCTTGAAGGGAGGGGCCCAAAAACCGGACACAGCACTCAAGGTGGAGCCTCACCAGTGCCCAGTAGAGGGGGACCATCACTGCCCTAGTCCTGCTGGCCACACCATTCCTGATACAGGCCAGGATGCTGTTAGCCTTCTTGGCCACCTGGGCACACTGCTGGCTCGTATTCAGCTGGCTGTGACCAACACCCCCAGGTCCACCTTCCAAGCTGCCACCAGCTTTAAGCCAGACTGCAGCTCCAGTGATGGTGCCACAAGCATTCCCATGATACAAGCTAACGGAGCACATGGCAAGATTGTACCATCTCTGAACAAGCTCGCCAGGAAAAGCAAGGCTAAAGAGTTCAATTTACACAAGTGCTGTGATGATTAGCAAAAGCAGAAAGGAAAACATGACAGTTTAATGAGATTTTAGCAGCAATTCTATGTGTGTCTGCATCTACCAGAATTTTTTTAAGCAGAAGACTTTTTTTTTATAGATATATACTTGTCTGGTCTGTCAACTGTGCTATCAAGATTAATAAGAAACTGCTAGAGTTTAAATGATCTGTGAATTACAAAATAGGTCGTTTATTCATCACAGCAGACACTTGATGTTGCAAAGTTGTGATTTTTTTTTAATGAGGCAAAGACTAAGATTCTTGGGGGGAAGGGCTAGTTAGGAGCAAGACCAACTCACAGGCAGAATCACAGAGTGATACAGGGTTGGAAGGGACCTCTGGAGATCATCCAGTCCAACCTCCTGCCAAAGCAGGTCCACCCAGAGCAGGCTGCACAGGAACATATCCAGGTGGGTTTGGATGTCTCCAGAGAAAGAACCTCCACCAGCTCTGCCACCCTCAAAGTGAAGAAGTTCCTCCTCAGGTTTAGATGAAACTTATGTTCCAGTTTGTGCCCATTTCTTCTTGTCCTCTCACTGGGACCACAGAAAAATACATCCCATCCCATCCTCCTGGCACCCACCCTTGAAGTATTTATAGGTATTGATCAGATCCCCCCTCAGTCTTCTCTTCTCCAGACTGAAAAGACCCAAGTCCCTCAGCCTTTCCTCATAAGGGAGATGCTCCAGCCCCCTAATCATCTTGGTGCTCCTCTGCTGTACCCTCTCCAGCAGTTCCCTGTCCTTCTTGAACTGGGGAGCCCAGAACTGGACACAGTGCTCCAGATGGGACCTCACCAGGGGAAAAAAAACTAATTTCACCCAGCTGTTCAATTAGTACACTTTTTAAACATCATGCATTAGATATTTTCACCTTATTCCATATCTTTTGGAATCAGAGTTAACTAAGAAAAAAGATTAAAATCCTCAGGTTACCTTGTACAAAGATTCCTCATGAATTCATACAGCATTTTTAGTTTAAAATAGTCAGCTTAGATTTTGAGTACCTGGAACATATCCAGGTCCCAGAGACCACCCACACTGACCTTAGTTCAAAACCAGGACCTTACAGCAGCGTAAAGATTCAACCAAAATCCATATTCTGTTTTCAGCACATTCTATTTAATCGATGGGCTAAGCCTTGTTTCCTCACCCTACAAATAAAGGGCAGTCATACCAAGTTGTTCTGCTGTGGCACCGTCATTATAGGTAAAACCAGTTCTTCTGGGCTTTAGAGCAGCCTTAAAATTTGGCTGGAGCTGGCCCCAGTATCGGGAACACATCTCTTATGAAAAATAATATGAAACTGTCTCCAGCTTAAGAGTTAACGTTAGAGGTTTTATAACAAATTGGTAAAGTGAACAAGGACAAAGTACTGGGGTTTTAAGAACTCAAGTACGAAACTGATGAATTATGTGCTGAGCTGCTGCGGATCATCTTTCACTGCAGTGCTCTGGGAAACCAGGAAATTTAATGCTGGTTTTCAGAGGGAGCTCTGGGTGAACACAGGGAACGTCAAAACTCATGCAAGTCTAATTCCTCCATCAGACCAATTGTCTGAAGTTCCAAGTAAAAAAAACAGAATTAGTAAGCAGAGAGAAATCCTACACACTGGAAAAGGCTCTCTCTCTGCAGAAGCTCATTTCCCCCCACCCAGACAGGGAGAAGGGAAAATTCCTCAGGGTTCTTATTAGGTTTTATGACTCTTTCCCTGCTGTTCCTGAGCCCAGGACAGGTTGGAATGCAGCACAGGATGAAGGAGTTCCTAATACCCTCTCCAGCAGTTCCCTGTTCATCTTGAACCAGGAAGCACAGAACCAGACACAGGACTCCAGATGGGGCCTCATCAGGGCAGAGCAGAGGGGGAGGATGACCTCCCTTCACCTGCTGGCCACATTCCTATTGATGCACCAAAGATGACAAAGAAGGGAGATTAAGGAGAACATTTCCTTATCAGTCCTAACCAGGGTTCCTCCCCAACATCAGCTATTGCAGGCCAAGGGGTAGCTCTCAGCTTCATTTCCACATCCACAAGACAGCACTGAAGCCTGAGGCCACCCAGCAAGTTCTCTCCTTGGTTCCTGCACACCATGCCTGGCCCAGAGGAGTAACTCTACAGCCCTGTGGATAGGTGCACCAAGATTCACAGAAGACCCTTCAAAGTGTGCTTGCAGAAAGCCAAACTACCCCTGCTGCAGAGACAGGCAGCTTGAAAGTAGCATTTGGCCCCATTTACCATGAAACCACTCTTGCTCTTCATTCCTTCTGCCCATTTAGTAAATGAGAATCAAACCAGAGGCTGAAATAAACGACAGTCACCTCACCCCTAGCAGGGTATGCCAGATGAGGCAGAAACAGCATGAGGTGACACAATACAATCACATACTCAAGACAAAATCCAGCCCCTTCCTAACATGTGTTGCCTGTGCCATCAACACCTGAACACAGGGATTTCCCACAGCCACTCCAGTTTACAATTGGCTAATGAGCTGCATTATATTTACAAGTTTCCACTACACCAGACAAAATGGCTAATCCTGACTTCAGCAGGAAGTCAGTCCTTCATAAAGACTCTTCTCCTTTATCTGCAGAGCTGTGATTTTTATCCTGATCCCGATGTACCACATTTGGGCACCTGAACAAAATCAGGTGAGTGGAAGGAAAACTGATCACTATTTTACCAGCTCAACTTCCACATAGCCAGACATCACAAGATCAGGCACAAGAAGTCTTACCATAGGGATATTTCGTGTCTAGTCTGTGCGCTGCAGTTCTCGTCCAGGGCAGTACATCATCGCTGCAGCCATTAGGCATCCCATTGTATCCAATCCCAACAATCTTGTTTTCTGAATTTACAATGCAGGCACCAACCTAAATAAAGTGAGATTTATGTAGGACGAGCAGCAGGCAAAACGATGCATCAACAAGAAAGATGAGACTTGAAGAGTCAGTCCTACAGTCTGCATTTAAGAGAGACAAGCTTCACTTTATATTAAGTCACACCATCTAGTGAGCAAGGCTACAGTTGTGCCTAACTGGTGGAGCTGTAAAATAAATCACAGAATGGTTTCAGTTGGAAGGGTCCTTAAAGATCACCCAGTTCCAATCCCCCACCACTGCCACGGGAAAGGACATCTCCCATTAGAGCAGGCTGCTCAAAGCCCCATCCAGCCCAGTCTTGAACCCCTCCAGCACCGGGGCATCCAGAACCTCTCTGGGCAACCTGTTCCAGTGTCTCACCACCCTCACAGTAAAGAATGTCTTCCTAATATCTAATCTAAATCCCCCCAGACACGACCCTCCTTCCCCTCTGGTGAAGCATCCCCCATCCCAGCTGCCAGCACTGTTCCTTCTCCCACTGTGAAACGAACTAAATTCAGGGAGCAGAGCTGGCACTGAATTAACCCAACTAATGGCAAGTCTTCTGTCAGTTCAGCTCCACAGACGGGCTTTTCCAGCTGCAGCAGCAAAAGAAAAGGTATGGAAGGTGGAACATAACTGCAGTGGTGTTGATCTAGGCAGAGAGAGGCTCACAAACCCTCGTGGCTTGTTTACATAGACGTGCAACTATATACCAGACCTTTTCACTCCCACTCTTTACTACTTCAATGCAAGCCTGCAGAGGGACCCTTCCTATAGGATGATGACACCTCCCATCCTTCTGTTCCCCTACCCATATTTTAGATTTATTAAATGGCAATAGTACTGACTTTAATTTACATAATACATTTATCAACCAGTTCTTTCATAAGAAAAAAAACTTAGCCCTAAGCAAATAACCTTCAGAGAACTAAGAGCCATAACGTACAGAAGCCAACAAGTAACTCAACATGCATTTTACTCCGTGGCCTTTCTGGGATTTGCCTCCTGAACTTTTTGACACAAAGGAAGACTAACAGGATGCCTGGGCCCTGCAGAACAGCATGTTTCAGGAGATGTATCAATTGCCTCAATCCAATATCCACATGAAAGAAGCAAAGACCGAGGACAAACAGGAAAGCAGAAGGGGAAGGGGAACCCAAGGGAGGAACTAAGCTAGAAGAAAATCCCAGTCAACCCAAGAACAAAGGGGAATTTTCATACTCTTACAGGTGAAGAAAAGGAACTTGTAAAAATGCTGTGTCTTAAAGAATTACTATCTAAAACTTCCAGTAGTTTTATTCTCCTCTAACAGTATTTACTGGAAAAGGAGAGAAAATGCATGTGTTATTTTAACCTCCAGATGAAAAGAAGATTTACAAAACTCCAAGCCGCAAACATACCCACGGAATTATACACGAGGTCAGACCCAGTAAGAGAATTTCTGTAATAAAAGGTGCTGACCATGTTTAAAATCAAATAGCTATGTACTGAAATAACTTTTAATAAGAAATCCCTGAGAGTGCTACACGTGCCTCTGAGGCGATGTGCAATACAGATTAGGTTATGTTATTCGTACAGGTTGCCTTCTTACCTGAGAACTTGGATCCTTGCTTCTTTGTGCTGACAAAAAAGCTACTGCCATAAAATATTCAGGCCATTCCAAATAATCCTCTCGCTTTTTGCACGAAGCTTCATTGCCAAATCTATAGTTTATGGGGGAAAAAAAAAAACAAAAAACCAGCCATAAGCAAACAACATATGTCTAGAGTGATTAGAGATTGTAGTCTTTTAACGTGCACGAGTTTAAAGTGAAAAAGATGCAGAATCTGGCTAAGAACACCACAGTTGGCTCGTATTTTAACAGTAAAACCATCAGTGTAATGCGCTTTCCAGGAACTTATATATGCAACACGTCCTTTCAGGGGAAAGGCATCCAAGCAAGGTTGCAAATTTCAGTTTTAGATAAGAAGGCTGAGCTATTCAGAGCACTGAGCTACTCAAAGAGGGAGCAATTTATCCTGTACAGATAACACTTTGTGCGGTTCCAAGATTCAGGTGTATCATGTACTGGCATTCTTTTCACCCCAACAACATAATCTTTTTCACGATGACTGCACTAACTGCAAGCCTCTGATCTAAGCTATTTGGTGCTTCTGCCGACGACAAGCGTTCACTACATTTTCATGTGGGAGCTTCCTGTGCAGTCATTCACGTCTGCCCGCACAGTTACTGCCAGGAGTTTGCCCCTCACTACAGCACTCGCCAGCAGAAACACGAGGCCACTCTGATAGTCCCCCCACTGATAGCCCCCCACTCAGTTCCACGTGAGATTATGGCCCATGAAACTCTTCTAAAAACTGGGAGATGGGTTAAGAACTTCTCCCTTAGATATAACATATACAAGTGGCACAAAAGGTTGCTTCTTTCCCTGCACTGGGGGGGCTTATTTAGGGAAAGGAAGGAGGAAAGAAAGTGATGCATTGTATTCTCTTGCCTGCTTATGGTTGAGCAACTTCTTGGGCAACAGGGAATATCCATGCTTTTCATCTCAGAGGAGACAGACATGTCTCTCTTTTCTTCCCACCTCCCAACATATAGAGGCTTTGCAAATTTCAAGGATAAGATCAAATTCAAAGAGATTTCCCCAAACTCTCACCTATTTTCACTACCCTTGAAGAGCAACCCAATGCAACACCTCACATACAGCAATTAGCCTATCAAAATAGAAAGGGCACAGTACTTCTTTTTTCCTGGGCTCCCCTTAGCAAGGGCTAGAGCTTAAGACTGAGATACCCTTCTAGAGACATACAGCCACGCAGCAAAATACATCGCAGGTAACTGCAAGCAGCAGGACATCTCCTAGCAACACTAGCACCAGCACTTACAGAAGACAAATAAACATTACAAGTATTTTGTTAATTATTAGTTTTATAACCAAAACCCCGTTTTAGTGGCTCGCAGTGAGCTCGTCGCACAGAGGTGACGCTGTTTGAGTGAAGGCAATGCCAGCACATGATGACATTTGTAGTTTAGAAGCCTACAGGATGCTGTTTCCCAAAAACAAATTGCCAGGTTTGAATAGTTCATAAAGGGCACATTACAAGTTAGCAAGTTTGGCTCGTTCTTGCAGCAGGATCACCTATAAGGTCACAGTCTCAGGGTAAGGAAGGAGAAACATCCTCTCTTGGTGTAACCAGTACAGCTCTCCCAACATTTGACAACATCATAAAGACTGCCCAGAACTGTCAAGTATCAAAGCAAACACGCAGATCAAGCATGTAGAAGAAATTCTTTGCTGTGAGGGTGGTGAGAGCCTGGCCCAGGTTGCCCAGAGAAGCTGTGGCTGCCCCATCCCTGGAAAGGTTCACAGCCAGGCTGGATGAGGCTTGGAGCAACCTGCTCTGGTGGGAGGCATCCCTGCCCAGGGCAGGGGGGTTGGAACTCCATGATCTCTAAGGTCCCTTCCAACTTGAACCATTCTGTGATCCCATGTGATCCCGTAAGTGCCCAAACCATAAGTCTTAAGTCATCCTAACCAAGGGGTTGGGGCTGCAAAGAAAAAGAATGGTCAGAGAACAAGAAGCTCACAGCAGAAAGAAGAAATTAAAGGACCTGCCCTCACACCGCTCCGTGACAAATTGAGCTTCAGCAGGTTAACACCAAGGAAGTGCTTCAGCTAATTTAAGTCACTGTTTGAAATATCTCACAAAAGCAGATTTACACAATCCAGCAGACCATTGGACAGTTGAATATACTCCTGACCGTGTGACATTCGCAGTGATGCCTTTGGAGAGGCACGAAGCACACAATCCAAACTCCACCGAATAAAACGCTCTGCGGAACGGGCTCCAGAAAGACAAGATTTCTCTGAACTTAAGTGATTGGGAGATCTCCTTTTCTTAAATTATTCCCTAGCAACCCTGTTTATTCAAAACACAAGAATAGCTACTATTTACTTTTCTGGTAAATACAGAGCTGTGCTTAAGTGGAGGTCCCCCCAGAGTACCAACTTCACAGGGAGAGGAGCCTATCTGAAAAACGAGCAGAAGGTTTACATCAAAGAGAACATTAAAAAAAAGAAAACCCTTACTCAATTACTTCTACTTAACATCACCGTGTTTGGCGAGATAATTCCCTCAACTCAGTGTGCAGGAAGGCAAGAGTGTGAAATGGGTATAAAACACTTAATTTCTGATTGAGCAGAAGCCAAGGCCTTGGCTAGCAGTCAAACACACACAGGGAAATTAAGTTTATGGATTTGGGGCAGCTGATCCTCTTCCTTACATTCATTTGTAAGTTCCAGAATTGCATGAATGAAAGCTACTCTAGAAAATATTACAGCTAGCTGTAAAATAAGCAATTAAGGCTCATCCTTGTAATAACTCGTAAGAGCTTATGAATAAAAATAATGGGAACTGGAAGCCATGAAGGTAACACTGCCCAAAAAGAAAGAGGGAAAAAATATCCTTAAGTTATAGAGCGATTAGTAGCCTGAAGGTAAGTCTGTATAAACAATATTTCAAAAGGAAAACAGAGAAAAAACAGATTCTGCAATTAGGAGGACAGTGCCTCCCTTGTCAGTTCTTCTTCATCCATTTAAGTAAGCTGAAACACCGTCTGGAAATGGAAGAAATTTCAGGCCAATGCCAGGCAAGAAAGGTCTACCTGAATGAAAAAATTAGTTGAGAATCCTAAAAACACAATCCATCCATCACCTCCAATCTTCCCACAGGAGCCCTGTGACACAACACAGTACAACGGCACAACCCAGGGGGATCAGACGGTCTTCTCCCCCTTTTCCTTTAAGCCTTCCATCTCCTTCCTTATCCCCGATGCCGCTATGAGGTTCCAGTTGACTGCAGTGGCCTTCCCCCAGCACCAAGCACGCTACTAAAGCGCAATTATCAATATTTTGTCACTCAGGCCACAAAGCTTCAGGTGAGAAAAGAGGTAAAGCGCCTCTTAAAAATACAAAAATCACATTTCTCTTTCATCTAACCACCCGCAACGCCCCTGTTCCCCGAAAGCCAAACCGGACACGTGTGTTCCTGGTGACTTTCAATACCAGCTGCATACTGAAGTCTCATAATTTATGATCGCTTTCACATCAAATGAGCGTGGCGTTCCCTTCACTTGAGCCTCGCCATCTTTCCCCTCACACGGCTACCCAGGGATGGCCATAACCACCGGGAGGTTAAGTGTTGAGAGAGAGGAGGCAAAAATACCAACCTTTCTTACTGAAAACTGAAAGTTTACTTGCCAGGCATTGAAAATTAAATATATTAATTCTTTTTTTCTTAAGAAATAATAATAATTTCCCACCAAACCTGCCAAGACAAACCCTTTGTAGAAACACTGAGCCCCCGACTCAGCTGCGCGGGGGTATTTCCCTCCACCGAGTTCTGTGAGGGGGGGAGCCCCCCACGGCCATGACTCCCCCTCCCGCCTCACAGCCCCGGCCTGAGCCCGAGCCTGGACCCGCTCCGGGGGCCACCGGCTGCTCTCTCCCCCATCACACGCCGGGGCTGGAGCCGGAGCCGGGGCCGGAACCGGAGCCAGAACCGCCGACCGAGGGGCGGGAAGAGCCCAGAACCGGCTCCACGCGGCCTCCTCTGCTACCCCTCTTCGCCGCCCCTCCGCCCGCCTCAGCCCAGCTCCTTCAGCGACAGGGAGGCGAGCCCGGCGGCGACCGGCCTACCCGTTAATGTGGCGGCCGGGCTGGTGGCCGTTCATCCCGCCGTGGGCTCGATCTCTTCGGGTTGTTTTGGCGCCAAAAAGAGATCGGGCAGGGAGAGGGCGGGGCGGGCGGCGGGGAGGAGCTCTGAGGGGAGAGAAGGAGGCAGGGCGGGCAGGAGGGTGCGCCTCCGCCCTGTGGCGTCCCGGCCCCGCCGTGAGGGAGGGCTCCGGGGGCCGTGCTTTGACTTGGCGCGGGACCCCATGGCTCCTGGTGGCCTCCTCCCTCCTTTAAATGAGTTACTTTAACGTGTGGCCTCGTCATTTACGGGTTTTGGGCAGATGGTGCTTCGAGCGTGGCGCTTTGACATGGGCGGGCAGGTTGTCATTCAGCACATGCTCCTGAGGTAAATGCTATTTATGAAAGCTTTTTTTTAGCTTATGTTAGATATTAAAATGCCTAAAAATTTGGGCTTTTTGTTCTCTGGATGTGAAATTGATGTAGAAGGTGAGTTGTGGTTTATTAATACCTCCAGCTGCTGCCAGGTTTTGGAAGTCTCCCAGGATGCTCAGGTAGCTGAACGTAAAGCCCATTATAGTGCATAATAAGTGGTATCATAATAAATATTAAATGTTGGTATGGTGTGTTTTCCCACTGTGAGGAGCTCCCTACCTGGGCTGGACAGTGTCCACAGGGACCTGTCTTTATGGAAGTCCTTGAAGCGGAGCAAGGTACAGATGTTGGCTCCGTGGGGCTGTGAGATGTCTGGAGAAATCATATGAAACCTGCCCAAACCCAGCCCTGTGTGTCCCATGTGGTTCCCACTGGAGGCAGTGACAGGCAATGAGCTGGGTAAGAGCAGTGATGGACAGGAATAACACTTGGATTTGCATCATCGATCCGATAATGGTCAACAGACACAGCCGAGATGATGATCAGCTGAGATAACCTGTCAGCCAGCTCCCCACCCACCGCACAGACCACTCCTTTGGGCTATAGTGCACCAGTTTCTCTAGGAGGAGGCTGGGGGAAACCTTACTGAAAGCCATGGAGAAACCCAGGTAGACAATGTGCACCGCTTCCCCTACATCAACCGAGCAGGTCACTTGATTGTAGAAGGGGATGGGGTTTGTCAAGAACAATTCGTCCTCGGTGAATCCCTCCTGGCTTTTCCTAATCACACACTTCATCTGACTTTTGGTAGCCCCCAGGAGGATGCATTCCATAACTTGCTTAGGGGCTGAAGTAAGACCGATGGGTTTCCTGTAGTTTCCTGGATCCTCCTTTCAGCCCTTCTTGTAGAGGTGGATGACATTAGCCTTCTTCCAGTCTTCTGGGATGTCTCCATGGCTTCTCAAAGGTTATGGAGGGTGGCCCCACAGCACAGTAGTCCTGTGCCAGGAGCTGTCTTTATAGTTCCTCCTTTTTAACCAGCCACACGGTGAACTGCAGTAGGCCAGGGAAGGTGGAGCACCGACAACGTGTGCAAGAAGACAGCTGAGTCAAGGGACCTGCCATGCTCATAGCTCCTCTTGAAGCTCTGCCAAAGCAGAGGAAGGCACTGCTAATATGTTTTCATATTTACATTGCTGTATCAGCTATCTTTTTTTTTTTAAAAAACAACTGACAAACCACGGAGTATGAAAATGTTACTTAATTTCACAGATACTCCTATTCAGTTGCAACCAGAAAACTTGGCAAAAGCAGCCTGTTATATTTCAACTGACAAGTTTTCCCAGCCCTCGGAGTGGGAAAACATACAGCTATTTCAGTTTGCGAGACTCCCATTATCACAATTGCATATGGACAACAAATGTTCCTGTGCGGTTTGTTAATGAATGGAAAGGAACAATTTTAAATGCCAGAGAAGGAAAAGAAATTTAATGAAAGCGGCATCACTCAGGAATGCAGAAGCCTGAAGGTGAAATGAAAGGCCTGATTATGGCTGATCACGAAGAGATTTAAAGAGCACTCGTTTAATTAATCTGGAGAAAAAATTAGCGTAATTCAGTTCAAAAAGTTTTCTACTAGCTGGAGCTGTGTTTCTGCACTCTTGAAATATGTATTAAAATTAATAGTGCTACAATTACCCATGTCAAATTTGTTATTTTTCATAATTAATATTCTGAGGACAAACCATAACAACTCCTAACCTTTCAAAAGCAGTGCTTATGCGCGGATCATACCCAGGGAAGGATGGATTTGCTATTCTGTGAACACTAGGAGTTCTTACAAACACATTTTCTGGAAACCTAGCTGCATTTTGGGTTTCTCCTGTTTGTTTGTTGCATTTGGAGTGGTTTTTTAGAATTATACTGGCAATTTCTGTGACTGTTCTTCTGACCACGTGCTGGGGAGGTGTACCTGACATGACAGCCTCTTTCATTGCAAACCCATCAGAAGTAGGTTATGTGGTTACAGATACCTAAAGTTACACCTGGATTAGACCCACCTCCTGTCTGGATCCTCCTCTCCATTAACTCTCTCCTACAGTGCCATCTAGAAACTTACTGACAGGCTGAGAGAGTCGGGGTTGTTCAGCCTGGAGAAGGGAAGGCTCCAGGGACACCTTCTAATGGTCTTCCAGTACCTGAAGGTACAGGAGAGATGAGGCAGGACTCTTCATCAGGGATGGTAGTGACAGGACGAGGGGTAATAGTTTTAAATTGCAAGATGAGAGATTTAAATGAGATCTCAGGAAGAACTTCTTTGCTGTGAGGATGGTGAGAGCCTGGCCCAGGTTCCCCAGAGAAGCTGTGGCTACCCCATCCCTGGAGGGGTTCAAGGCCAGGCTGGATGGGGCTTGGAGCAACCTGCTCTGGTGGGAGGTGTCCCTGCCCAGGGCAGGGACTTGGAACTGGATGATCTTTAAGGTCCCTTCCAACTCTAACCATGCTATGATTCTATGATTTGTGATCTGTCTCAGGACTATTCAGATCTCTGTGACAGAACTGGGGTGCTTTGCCTCAAAGCCCCTCTTCAAACAGGCATCACTCGAACAGGCTGAAATTCTTTTAATTTAGTACTTGAGACTCTAGCCCTGTCCTTACACCTCTATTCCACAGGAGGAGGATGTGTGGGAAGAAGCAGGGAGTATCTCAGGTAGTCTTTCATAGGTTAGTTCTGTGTGTCTCTCGTTCTCTGGGTGAAAGGCCCAAGCATGGATTATGGTGAGCTTGCTGCAGAGATGTCCATAAACAATCTGAGCTGATTACAAATATTTCAGGTTAATGAGAAGTGATACAAGTTTGAAAGACATGTTAAATGTTACAGCCATCTGTCAAGGTGCTCATATTTTTGGCTTACTGCTTACAAAACTTTCACATCTTCTACCTTTTTTGTCCATTTTGATAGGAGTTTGGGGAAACCCCAGGATTCAGACCCTCTCCCCACTTCCTTGCCAACGGGCTCTCTTACCTCTGCTGGCAGGGAACACCTCTCCCCAAAAGCAGCACGTGTAGAAGTTGTCACTCGGAGAGTCATGCTTGCCATTTGCCAGGATATGGAGTGTGCCATTTGGGAGAACACCTTGAAATCACTCTCAAAGCTTAAGGGAAAAGTAAATAGAACTTCTTAATGAGCTGTTGTCTTTTTTTTTTGTTCCTATTAGAATGAATTTTTCAGGAACTAATTACTAGATTTGGAGAGAAAGACAAATAAGTAAACATGACAATGTCTTTGTATCTTAACATCTGCTTCTTATCTGTCTTTCAGAGAAGTGCTGCGTGCTGGGAGGATGATTTCCATAGTTAGAGAAGAGGATTCATTTTTAGGAGGCAAGTCTTATCTCCCAAATATTTTTCCCAAATAGGAAATTGTACTTGAGTGAAGCTTTTCCTTCTACACTTGCTTACACCCCGAGAACATACGAACAACAAATGCAGCTGCTGGTACATACTGCAGTTCTCAATTTCAATAGGTCATTTAATCAGGATATGAATTTATGGCTTCCTCGCTGATCGGATGATGTTTGTTGCAATGTCAGGCTCTGTTCTGTGATCAGGGGTCCTGCTGATGGACCCCCCCCGCTGGAAGACCTAAGCAGGGTTGGCTGCAGCAGCTTCTTCATAAACCAGCCCATTGATAATGGGCTACAACGGCAATAAACAGATCCATTTTTATATTGTAGCGTTTTGGGTAGGGCACACCAGCATTTCAGCATTGCCACAGGGGTTTTAACTTCAATAGTGTAGCATTTTGGAACTACCTATTAATAAAGATGGTAAGAAATGACACTTGTTACCAGGCTTTGAGCAAAACCAAACAGGAGGGCATCGGGGGAATTGTGGTGCAGATGGAAGCCTGCTGCAAGTCCAGCATTTTCAAACTCAAGTGCCAAAATTCAGGACATTGAAATCTGTGTTTAGATGTCTACATTTTTAGAGAATTGTAAACACTGAATGCCAGAAACTCTTGTTTGTGACAATCCAGCCAATGCTATGCTATTTATATCAATTTCATGTCCTTCATAGAAACTTTTCCCCTGTTTTTAGATTTTGATGGCTTGTGCATAACCTTACCTTTCTGCAGCATCTGCTCCTTGAAAACTAGCACTGGATTTAAGTTGTATTCCTTCCTGCCCAAGTCAGACACTATTTTGAGTATTCTCAGTCTTCCAGACTCAAAATTTCTGCGGTTTCCCAGCTCCCTCAATCCAGCCTCTCACCCTGGTGAGCAGCAGGTCAAGGTTTTCTCTGAGAGCTGTCTTTTATTTGCACTTTATTCTGATGAGAGTCACAAACGGGTACATAAATACTACTATTTCAACAGCCTTCTCTTTCAGTTTTAGCATTAACAGATATTTTTCATCTCACCTAAAAAATTTATGAGCATATGGTGGTTTTCCTAATTTGGGCCGTTTTCTTCATGCTGATGGTTCTAGTCATAGGCAAATATTATCTTCCCAGTGCCCTGAACACCTCATCATTTCTTTAATATCAGTATATTTCCCAGCTACCTTTGCTCTTTCTCTTTGTTATTTGCTGACGCTTTCTGTGGGGCTTTTTGTAGGTTTGGATTTTTAAATGTTTGTACCTATGTCTCTGACCAGTCCTCCACTTTGGAAATCCCTTCCTCCATTCATACCCGCCCTTGCATCCAAATTCCCTGTTTTTTGCAAGCTGGTAGAATTGACAGGACAAAGACAAGTGCTGGAAGAACACAAGCTATTGATCTTTTCTCCAATCTCCCTCCCAGAACTGGGAATCCCAGAAAATCTTGCCAGGTTGTCCTTTGGAAAGTAAACAGAGACACAAAGTCCGGGACTGCAAGTCTTCTGGCAACCCTGGTGTTTTCTTCCAAACCATGAATTACCTTCTTTGCCCACCCACAGTAGACAGGATCACAGCCCTTCTCTAATTAGAAATGAGACATTAATTTTCTGCTCCCGGTGTAACATTTCTGCTTCTGTACTCGGCACCTGCCCACGTCCCTCACAGCTCTAGATTTCTGTCGCTGTCCCCTTATTTTTCTAGGCTGTCTTTAACACCCAAGAAGAAGATTTTTCTATTTCCATCCCTTTCGATTCAGCCTGATTTTCCTGCCACCATGCAGCAGCTTTTCACACTACCTCCAGGGACGTTCCCTAACTCCCAAAGACAGGAGTTGGCAGTGTGGCAGCCTGCAGGAACTCCAACTGGACGGTAACTTGGCCCGTGGTCGCTGCGTCAGACTCGTTCTGAAGGAAGAAACCTTTACTCTCCCACCACATACAAACAATCCTGAGTACACGTATCCCTTCACATCTGAGCAACAAGTTTGCTCTTTGCAGTCTTTTTTTTTCTTCCCCTGATACACATCCCTTTTCTTCTTGTCTGGTTTAACCTCAGTGCGGTTTCTCTCCCAGTTTCTTCTTCTTCATTTCAATTTTTTCTTTGTTTATAGCTTTAGATTTCTTCTATAGAGAATTTTCCTATTTTTATGTATAATTTCCTGTCTTCTATCTTAGCTGTATCTTTAGATGTCATTATTACTGTGTGATAATACTTAAATCTTCACAGAAGAGCTGCTATACAGAATCATTTTCTTACATTTTTATATGGGATTTAGCACAGAAGGTTGTAAGTAAATGTGCTAAATCCATTCTGTGATAAGAGATGAATTAACCTTTCAGCCAACCTGGGGATTGGGGTAAAAAAAATAATAAAAAGACAAATATTTCTGAAGGATTCTTAGATAGACCGCTTGAGCTAACAACATTCAACTGAGATAAAAGAAAGGAGAAGAACTGCTGGTTTTGTCCCGTATCTCACCTCAGCACGATGAGGTCCCTTTGACCTACTTGCCTTTCAACTTTGCCAAATACTCCCATTTCCTCAAGTGCTCATTAGCACCAAAGGCGTTTTCCTCCCCCCAGTAATAACCGCTCTGTTCCCGGGACAGGGCACCAAGAGAAGCCATGGATCTGAGACACCCCTGGCAGCACGCTCCTCCTGGGGAGGGGAGCGCAGGTGCCACTGTCCTATTTGATGTGACTCCTTTTCATCTCCTCCACCCAAGTTCTGGCTGTTTCCTGAACTCATTGAACTAATTAACAGCAGCGCCGCTAACAGCCACGCTGCCTTAACTTATCAATAATGGAAGGTGAGCTGGAGCTGTCAGGGAATACATTTGACAGCCCAGCTTCGCCGAACAGGAACTCTGTGCACCCTCTGTAGACAGGAGGGGAAATACAATCATTAGTAAACCTGATTTCCTTCATGAGCAGAGTTGGCAGTGGGATTCCGTTCCAAGATCTCCTGGCACTGCTCTATTACGAGGCTCTGCTTTTAGTTGGCTCCATCAGACAAACAGGATTCGTTCAGGCTGAAATAATGCAAGCTGAGCGTTTGTTTCTGCTGCAATCACAGAAAGCTCTGGGGTTGGAAGGGACCTCTGGAGATCATCTAGTCCAACCCCCTGCCAAAGCAGGTCCACCCAGAGCAGGTTGCACAGGAACATGTCCAGGTGGGTTTGGAATGTCTCCAGAGAAGGAGGCTCCACCACCTCTCTGGGCAGCCTCTGCCAGGGCTCTGCCAACCTCAAAGTGAAGAAGTTCCTCCTCAGGTTTAGATGGAACTTCCTATGTAGAACTTTATGCCTGNCTTGTTTTTCTCAGAGCTGCTCTCCAGCAGGTCAGCCCCCAACCTGTACTGGTGCAGGGGCTTATTCCTCCCCGGGTGGGGGAGATTATTTTTTATCTTTCGGGTTGTATTCCTATTTTTTAGGCTGTTGTAACTTTAAACCCCTGAACATAAAGACAAGGATATTCACATCAGGAGGGCACCGACTGGGGCAGCAAAGGCAGTGTCTGGTAAATGGGGAACTCTGGCGTGGAGCCACCGCAGCCTTGCGCTACAGAAACCAGAGCATTCGGTAACGAAGGCCGAGTGGGGTGTGATCTTTGAAGCAGGAATCATTAAGGCAGTCAGGGGTGGGTGGGCTGTGGAAAGGGAAGGCAGACAGTAGTTAGACATTTCCAATTTCTTAGTTCTCAGAACACAACAGAATATTTTCAGGGTTCAGAGTACTGAAGAACTGCTGTCGTTTGAGGCCAGGCTGCACAACAGCCCAGGGAGACACAGAAATTAAAGAACAGATGCACTTTGGTTTTTTTTTTCAAAACTGAGGAAGCAGAAGAGAACTGAAACGTGATATTCTTCATTTACAGGAAAATAAACTAAAAACCTCCCTGTAACTCCTACAGCAACTCAGAGGGTTCTGTAGGGACAGTAACGAGGGGAACTCCGAGTCCCTCCACGGGTGTGTATCTCCTCGGGGGTGAGCATTTTTCCACAGAAGATGAGTATCTTACACCAGCAAAATAAGAACCAAGCCAAAAATCATCAGAAAAACTGGCTACAACTTTTTAGGATAAAAATGTTTCCATGCAAATAGTCTGTTAATTTGACTTCAATGTTGGGTTTTTTTAAAGGGTTAGAGGACAGAGGATTCTTGCTGGGACGTATTAGATGGATCATTTTGTATTAAAAAAAATATAAGCTTTTGAGCAGGGTTTCAGCTGATCTGCAGTACCAGGACCTGAAATGAAGCACAAGGCAATCAATATGGAGCAACGTTGTGTCTGTGAAAGAAATGCAGTCTGACAGGGAAGAGCAAGGGCGGCGTGCAGGAAGCCCAGGCTGTGGCTAAAAAGCTGGATGCAGAAATTCCCTGTAAAGCAGTACAAATTAGTTGATGTCACCAGAGCAAGAAAACCATAGTGACAGAATAAAATGTTACCCAGGTTCCAGACTACTTTATTATCACCACCTCAGGTCAGTGAGCTTCACAAGCTATATCCATCAAGTTTGATAGCAGTGTATGTACTCGCAGCCGAAGCTGGAAGGTGCGGTGCTTTAATGTACTAACGATTTACATTAAGACACCTGGGTTCAAAGTCAGTTTATGACAAGAACCAGAAGGGTTTGTTGGTCTCAGCCTGCTCTCTAGTGGACAACTGCACATAAACCCAGTCCTGGGAAGAATCCCAAGAATCAGATTTCTTGGCCAAGGCAGAGGGTGAGATTCCTGTTCTCTGGACAGCGCTATGACGTATGAAATTGCACGGGGTATCTGTGTGCTCTGCGCTACTCTGCATCACCCCAAGATGAGGAAGTTCCATCAGCATCACTTAAATACCATTCTCCTGTTCTCAGCACCTGGGTTTGGGGAGATGTGAGAGAGAGGGAAGCAGTACAATGGATGTGAGAGAGGGGGAAGCAGTACAATGGAAGGCAGCGAGGACAATTCGCTGCTTCCATGTTAGGGGAGAACGAAGAGGTACTGCCCTAACAGACATACATCACCTTTACAGCGAGGTGAAACACTTGCCTTGATTTACCCTCTTTCATAGACAAGACACTGAGAAGCAAACAAACAAATTGCACACATAACAGTGGTGAAAGGAAACATTTTCTTGATACATAATCAACCTGCAAACTCATGTCTGAAAGACACAGCAGAGCTAAACAGGAGTTGAAAAAAGACTATGCCTTCACCTGAACAATAAGGGCAGCAAGAGTTACGTTAGAGAGTGCTAAAATGTATGGGGGATATAAACTCCCGTGATTCCAGGTATAAAACAAGGGTAAATTGCCTGCAGCGTGGGAGGAAACTGCCCCCCCGGGTGTTTTATTTCACAAGGGCACCCCACACAATGGTTCCACTCCCTCCCACATCGGTGTCAGTCTGGGGGATTTCCTACGCTCCCGAGAAACATTCCCCAGTGACTCACTGGAGAAATCAGCTACAAAAAGAAATCACCTGGAACTCTGACCCCATGTCAGGTTATTCCCCTTCACGTTGCTCAACCTCTTATTACCCAGGAGGACAATCCTCCCCGACAACCAAGCTTTTGTAATCACAATCATACACCAACTCTGGGGGCAAAGTAAAAATTGTGTGGAGCTAAAGCCTCCTTTCAAAAGTCTTTTTTCTTTAAATATAAAAAAATACAGTTATGACTGGTATGTAATTGATCATTACGTATCACATGGGTTACGCATCCGCATTTGCATGCGCTGCATTAAAGCTCACAGGTTTGTACCTTCTTTGTCCCAGCAGAAGCTGACCATTCCTCTGCTGTTCATCGTGTCGGCCTGCCTCGCTCGCTTGCAGGACTGTTTGAACACTTCTACATTCTGCAAACCCACATTCCAAATCCAGGACAAATCCAGCGTTGACTTCTTCTCCAAATAACCTTCCCCGTCCGGAGCGGTTACTGCTGACCAGGGTAAGAATGCTGCACCTCTAGATTTTAACCAGTTAAAGAAAAAACGTAGTCACATTTTCACTCTCGGTGTCAGAGCAGCCTCTCTGACATTATTATGGTTCCAAAGTCATAGAACCATCCTTTTTAAGAAGAAAACAGTTTTTTGTAGCAATTTTTCAAAGAAATGCAACTCCAAATATACTCTAAACCGCAATTTATGAAACATTAATCCCCATTGCTCCCTCAGTCACTAATTATACAATTAGTTTATCAAAGCTCTCCTCTCTGTGCTGCTTCCATAATTACCACTTCTGATTATTTTATTTCCAGTCTTCTGATAGTTGATGGTTTACTTAAAGGTTGAGCCAGTGAGTGCCAGTGTGAAAATGTGAGTTATCGGTTACAGAGAGACCCTTTTTCTAGGCTTTGTTGATAAAAAGTGAAGTTTAACTGCTGTTTAAACGTGAACTAAGTGAATCTGAAAGCCTGTAAAGTCACGAGGCAAGTAAAGTCAGATGTTAATTTACTGGGAAAGGGAGCTGACTCATAACTCCTGCTTCTGTGAAGATGACAATGTGCTTCCATGGGTAAATTCTTACTCCAAGATGATGCATTTATGGAATAGCTTGACAAGTATAATTTCCTTGAAGATTAAAAAAAAAATAATAATTAGAAATGTTAAATAGGACCTAAATTTGTCAAGCATAATGCAGAGCAATGAAACAGCAAAGACCCTTGTAACTTCAAAAGAATGTGAATTACGCATTTAAATTCAGACTCGTGGCGTGAACTAAGATAATTACCAGGAAAATAGCAGCTTTTGCAGCCACTAACAGGCATTGGATTGAGTTTGTCAATTTTTCTGAGGTGACAAATGAGAGGCGATGGCTGCTGAAATGAGCTGCAGATCACATGGGACCCGCTGTGGTCTGTGAGAGGGACTGCTTTCACTCTCAAAGCCCGTGGCTGTAAGAAATACTAATAAAGCTATTTATATTGAGCTAGTTGTAGCGCACGGGGTGCCCAGGAAAGACAGGTTTCTCCAGGGAGGTACCTTGGCATCCACCACAGCTTTCTAAAAATGCCTTCCTGCTCTCTCTTCCCCTGATAATTCAGCAGCAGCAGGGCCAGGAAACCCCTGCCAGAAGCACCAGCAGCTTGGTCAGAGTTTCTGTTCTCCTCCTGTCCACTCGCTGGCAAATACTGGTGCACAGAACAGAAATAGGTACAATAGCTGTGGCTCAAAGTGGGAGGCACTGGAAACAGGGTGTAGCGAGCATACTGGGAAAGGAGAAAACCCTCCCATCATAGTGGTGCCTCCCTGCCAGAGGACAAACAAATCCCAGTATTTATGCCATTGACTTGTGATCTTACAAAAGAGCTTGAATGCCCTTCCTGTCTGCAGAGCAGCCATCCGTGCACGCTGAAGGAGGAACCTACTGCAGCCATGACTGTGCAATCCAGGGGTATGAACCACGGAATGAGTGACAGCTCAGGATCAGCCAAACCTGATCAAAGCCTCAGGACTCTCATCCCCCCCAACTTCTGTGGGAGCCAGCTGTGACAAGCTTATCTCTCTGATCCCAAATTTAGAATGTGTCAGAAGAGGTTAATCCTACATGTTTATTTTCATATTTGACAATATTTTAAAAATGGAAGTGGTAGGCAGGACCCAAGCTTTCCATTTTCTCACCGGTTTCCATCACATGGAGGGCACAGGAGGAGAGTTCTAACTGTTGGACTTCTCAGCTTTTCCTCAGCTCGTCTTCAGAAGGTTTCTGACCTGGGGTGCAGAGAAACAGGAGTCTGGGAAAGTACAGTGGAAAGGAAGTGAGAAGAACCCCAGTCTCTTTTGATTTTTGATTTTGAATGCCATAATCATAGAATCATAGAATCATTCAGGTTGGAAGAGACCCTTGGGATCATCAAGTCCAACCATCAGCCCTACTCTACAAGGTCTCCCCTACACCAGATCCCTCAACACCACATCCAATCTACTCTGAAGCACAGTCAGGGATGGGGACTCCNATCACCTCCCTGCTTCTGCTGGATGGAACACTCTTAGCCATGATACAGATTTCCAGGACCAGATGGCCACTTCCCCTATGCCCAAAGGTATAGAACACTCCACACCAGGCTGTCACCCCCAGCGATGGACCCTGGAGTTACCCAAGACACGTCTGGTCCTTCTTATGAGGCTGAGGAGAGCCCAGCACCTTCCTTCTGCGCATCTTCTGCAAGGAGACCTCAGCGCTGAGCCTTTCCCTTTGGTTCTGCTGGCCCCGTCTGTGGGAGACCCATCAAGCAGCCAGGAGGCTGCACAGATGCCATGAAGGGTTGGCCCTGTCACCTTACAGGGAAGCTCGAGGCTACCTCCTACAGCCACCCAGATCTCCATGTTTTTATTTCTTCTCTGTGGACCCAGCCTGAGGAAGGGAACCCTGCCAGGAAACTCCAATGACATCTAGCCTAGCTCATGGTCACGGACCAGCCAGGGGCTTGCACCCAGGCACTTCTTCCTCACAGCTTTGTCTTAATGCAAAGGAGTTACAGAGCAAGAAAGGGGGGGTTTGTTTAAAAGGAGGTGAAGGGCAGCTCCGAGTCTCAACTCTGCACAGGCACCAAGGAACCTACTTCAGGGCACTGTAGTAGAAATACACACTTTCTCTTCAGAAGGACTTCAGAAAGGGCAAAAGGGAGCTGGTGTAACTAACCAGCAGGATAAGCGAGGTTGTTAGAAGCAAAAATACCTCTTTGAAAATGCTGAAGTCCTGTTCAAATGACACAAGAAGTGAGTTACAAACTCGGGCAGGTTAAATGTGAAAATATAGTAGGGCAGACCAAAAACACCCGAAGAGTGACTAACAAAGGCATCAAAACTAATCATGGACTCACAGAATGGTGAGAGTTGGAAGGGACCTGAAAGATCATCCAGCTCCAACACCCCTGCATCCTCTACAAAACACATCAGGAGTAGGAAGTTTGCCAGAAACCATAAGGCCAGTGGGTTTTTTTAGGGCCTGAAAGAGTACTTGGAGAAGACAAGGTCGTTGCAGAGAAGCTGAGTGAACTCTTTGCACTGACGTTCGTTGTGGAAGGAAGTGGGAAGATTCCAAAACCAGAACCCTTCTTGGCGGGGGACTCACCTGGAGATCAGTCTGAAATTGAAATTACTGTAGAAGAGATCATGGAATAAATAGGTAAAGTGAAAATCACCAGGACTGTGTGGTATTCACTCCAAATTTCTAAAGGGACTCGAGGATGAAAGTGCTGAATTACTCCCAGCAGGGTGTAACCTATTGCCTAAGATTGCTTTGCTTCTGGAAGGCAGCGGATGTGACACCGGCTCTTTAAAAGGTCCCAGAGAGAAGGCAGGGAATGGTGGGAATGCGAGCCTGACCCCTGCCGGGCAAAGGGGAGCGAAGGAACCGAATCGGGGGACACCTGGAGAGATGTGATTTATCTGGGGAGAGTCAGCGTTCTGCTGAGCCAAGTCCTGGTACGAGGTTTTCCAAAGGAGCCAAAGAGGATATGGATAACATGGGGGTGATGGTGTCTGTATTTTGGTTTCCAGAGGACTGGAGCCGGGGCTAGAATGACCTGGCCACTGTTCACTATGGCGCTATTCTTTTCAGCGCAGTCAGATGCAGCTCAGTAAACAGGATTTTGCCATTAGTATGAAAAAGCCAGAGGCTCTGTCTGCAGGGACCGGAGAGGGCAGGGTCTCAGGAACTGTCTGGGTTTGTCTTGACTCATTTTCATTTGGGTTTTTTCCAGCGTATGGCAATCAGCTAGTGCTCAAGCAGGTATTGCCTACCTGGGCTGAGCTTGGTCTGAGGATACTTCATGGGTTAAAAGCCTGATTATCCCACTGTAACAGCAGCTCCTTACACTGGAAGGGGCCGTGGAGCAAAATTCAGTCCTTGGCACTGGGAAGGATGCAGACAGTAGGAAGAAAACCTCCTAAGCAGAGGAAGAACTTCTTTGCTGTGAGGCTGGTGAGAGCCTGGCCCAGGTTGCCCAGAGAAGCTGTGGCTGCCCCATCCCTGAAGGGGTTCAAGACCAGGCTGGATGGGGCTTGGAGCAACTTGCTCTGGTGGGAGGTGTCTGCACCCAGGGCAGGGGGTTGGAACTGGGTGATCTTGAAGGTCCCTTCCAACCCAAACCATTCTGTGATTCTGTGAATGGCTAGGGAACAGGTCCTCTCAGCTGGAGCTGGAGGCTGACCCTTTCTGGGAGGATGTGCAAAATCGAGCACTCTGCTGTTGGCACAGCTGGCATCATCGGTGGCGGTGTTCCTGCTCTTTGTGCCTACAGTGATGAAGAGAAACGGGCCCAGTGCGTTCCAGAATAGCTCCTGGGGATCCCCTTCTGCACAATTTTACATTTAATGGTTTCTTTCACAAAGCTTTCGAGACATCCAGAAATTTCTTACCAGACTCTCTAATGGGTTGGCAGAAATGGAATAGCGTTTTGAATAGACAGGTAGTGAATGAAGCTATGAAATGAAGCGAGGGCAGAAGCACAAATGGAAGCAGTCTTAGGACCTCCCTGTAAAAACAGGACTCAGTGCCAATTCCTCGCTTTGTGCTTAAGAGTGGAGAAGAATTAATACAGCAAATGTACTTACTGGTGTCTCTTTTATAAGGAAATGGTCATCAGCGGTCTCTATATGGTCTGTATATGTTCTATACATGGTCTATATATGGTCTGTATATGGTCTATACATGGTCTATATATGGTCTATATATGGTCTATACGTGGTCTGTATATGGTCTATACATGGTCTATATATGGTCTATACATGATCTGTATATGGTCTGTATATGGTCTATATATGGTCTATACACGGTCTCTATATGGTCTATATATGGTCTGTACATGGTCTATACATGGTCTATATATGGTCTGTACATGGTCTATAGATGGTCTGTACATGGTCTATAGATGGTCTGTATGTGGTCTGTATATGGTCTATACANATGGTCTATACACGGTCTCTATATGGTCTATATATGGTCTGTATATGGTCTGTATACGGTCTATACATGGTCTATATATGGTCTATACATGGTCTATACATGGTCTATATATGGTCTGTATATGGTCTGTATACGGTCTATACATGGTCTATATATGGTCTGTACATGGTCTATACATGGTCTATATATGGTCTTTATATGGTCTGTATATGGTCAATATATAGTCTATATATGGTGACCTTGAAAATTGTATTTTTTATTCTCTTCATTTATGAACAATCTGTTTCATCCCCTCAAATCATAATTGACAAAAAAGGTGTTTCATCCATGATATTTGCAATAGAAATCATATGGCTTCAGGCATCAACTAACAACATGATTGTCTGAGCACAGGGGAATCATTAATCTTGGGAGACAATCAACTGCTAAATCAATTAGAAGAATCGAGGCGGTTTCAATTAGCTTCAATTGTTCATTACCAGAAGAAACTCCAAACACTCGGTATTGCTGCCTGGGGCACCAGCACCACGAAGCTACACCGAGTGCCAACACTTGCATGAAAGTGAAGCTAAAGTATCTGGGTAGATCTTCTGCAGGAACGACTGAATAGAGCACAGGTGGCCATACCCAGTGTAGCTCCACCCAGCCTGGATTAGCCTCATTCCCCATGGCTTAATTGCACTGAAAGTTGGAGCACTGAAAGGCAGCGGTAGGTCCCATTCGCAGCGTTTACAGGGATGGTTTTCCATGGAGCTGCCTCGCTGTGGATCATAGAATCATTCAGGTTGGAAGAGACCCTTGGGATCATCCAGTCCAACCATCAGCCCTACTCTACAAGTTCTCCCCTACACCAGATCCCTCAACACCACATCCAATCTACTCTCAAACACAGTCAGGGATGGGGACTCCACCACCTCCCTGGGCAGCCCATTCCAGGCTCTGACCACTCTTGCTGGGAAGAATTCTTTCCTCATGTCCAGCCTAACCCTACCCTGCTGCAGCTTGCAGCCATTCCCTCTTGTTCTGTCGCTCATTGCCCGTGAGAAGAGACCAGCACCAACCTCTCTACAATGCCCTTTCAAGCAGTTGTAGAGAGGGATGAGGTCTCCCCTCAGCCTCCTCTTCCTCAAACTAAACAGTCCCAACTCCCTCAATCCATCCTCATAAGACTTATTCTCGAGGCCTTTCGAGGCTTTATTCTTGCAGTCTGCCTCCCTCCCCTAGGGGCAAAGAAAACCACCAAAAAACCAAAACCAGGCCCAAAATGCAAAGGAGAGAGTTAGCTGATGCAGGTGGGCTGTTACTAAGTCCCTGTGAAGTCCACGTGCCACACCTCAGCCTGCTGTCCAAGAAATTCTAGTTGCAAGCATGAGTGAGGAACTTTTCCAAGTATTACTGCAAATCACAATATTCTCTTTAGGTTACCACTGACAGAATTTTAAAATATTTACATTATTTATCAGCTCCTGCATCTCCTCATCTAAATGTAAGTTGTAATCAATAAATCATCAATACCTCACTTCTCCTTTCTTCTGTGGGATCTAAATTATGCAGCTTCCCATTGTTTATATACATGTGTGTGTGTGTGTGTGTGTGTAATGCTCAGCGTTTCCAAATCCATCAGAAAGAAACTTATTTCTCATCAGTGAAGGAGCACCTGTCATTTGGGAGCAGTGATTGCTGTGATATACTGAGACATGAATTTAAATAGCATGGGAAAAGTCGTTATGGATACCCACCCTGCCAGCCTACAGCTTGGGAGACGAGCAGAAGGTCCACTGCCTAGGCCATGATTTCATTGTGCTGTGAATTGTGCACTTGTCACTCTCTTCATGTGTCCTGAGAATCGGGAAGGCTCAAGATCTCCAACTCCATTTTAATGTAGACAGAGAATGAGTAGAGTTGGGTAGGGTAGGGTAGGGGGAGTAAGGTAAGGTAGGGTAGGGGTAGTAGGGTAGGGTAGGGTAGGGTAGGGTAGGGTAGGGTAGGGTAGGGTNACAGGACTGCAGGTTGCATTACTGCCACAAAGTACCTTCCCCCTCCTCAGTTTGCAATTCATTCATGAAAAATGGTAACATGTAATAAAAGCAGAGGCTTTGTTTTCCAGTTAAATGCTTCCTTCAGGAAAGGTGAGAGGGTCAATGCAGAAACAGTAAATGTTGAAGGTAGAGCCTGGCTTACTTAGAATCATAGAATGGTTAGAGTTGGAAGGGACCTTAAAGATCACCCAGTTCCAACCCTCCCACCTCCCACCAGAGCAGGTTGCTCCAAGCCCCATCCAGCCTGGCCTTGAACCCCTCCAGGGATGGGGCAGCCACAGCTTCTCTGGGCAACCTGGGCCAGGCTCCACCACCCTCACAGCAAAGTTCTTCCCCAGATCTCATCTCAATCTCCCCTCTTTCAGTTTAAAACCGTTCCCCCTCATCCTATGGCTCCACTCCCTGATCAAGAGTCCCTCCCAGTGTCTCCTGTAGCCCCATTCGGGACTGGAAGGCTGTTACAAGGTCTCCCCAGAGCCTTCTCTAGGCTTTTTGCCGTGAAAGTCATACAAGGCTCGAGGCAGGCCTTATGCTGCTCTTTGAGTACAGCCCTACCTCACCCACAGCCCTGGGTGGAGCTTCAGTTTACTTAGGAATTCAATTAACTTCATTTCAAACCACAAGGGAAAAAAAAAACAACCCAAACCCTTTAAAACTTCTTACTATTCCCCCAAACTTCTTTTAAAGTTGTCCTTTGATAACCCCCCACCCCCCCCCAACCCATTAATCTGAACGACAATTATTCCTCTTCTCAAAACTAAACCACTTAAAGAGCCTGGGAGTTGTTATGGCAAAGTTTAGCACTATTATACTTCAAATGAAACTTGAAGGTATTGCATATTGAGTTGCCTTTTTTTTTCCCCTCCCATCGTTTTTAATTACTAGCACATTTGCATGAAAATAGGATCTTTAGTTCTTGAAAGCTCATCTGCTCCTGCTGCTTATCCTGCATTGAAGATGTCACCAGCAAAGGGTGAGATCTTCAGGTGAGGCAGAAGCAAGAGCAGATGTGCTTAGAAGAAAGAAAGTTTTGATGCTAATATTATTTTTAATAAAACAGAATAGAAACAAAAAAAAAAGGGGGGAAATACGTGCTCTGAAAGCAAAACTCTGGTCTCTCTTCCAGGGGGTACAGGTGTCCCTCTAACCAAAAGTAATTCTGAACTTTGAAACTCGATATAGAACACGAAAATACAACCTGAAACCTGAAAAACACAGTCCACCACTGTTGCCTCCAAGAAAAGACCCCTAGGTATGATACTCCTGTCAGATGGAAACACAAGGCCCAGGCTGTGGGGTTCACTTGACCCCTCCAAGTAAGACCTCTCTAGAGCAGTTCTGATTTGTGATGGTCCTTTCTGAAAGGGGCGGCTGGTTTCCAGCTGCAGAGAGGGATTCCCACTGTCAAACGCAGCCAGTGAAACGCCTGTGCCTCAGCCTGAAGAAGCCACCGTCAGGTGAACACCAGCTCCGAGCTACTACTGGATGCACCATGGGCAGAGCCCGTCCAAACGCGGCGCTGCAACACGGGGAGGGACTTTGCACCCCCGTGTGTCTGTGCTCTCACAGGGAACTCAGCGCCGTAGCTGACGTACAGCCCCTGCTTCTCTTTCACCATGATGTAGCTCGATCCCAGCTACCAACAAATCTGACTCATGAAAAGAGTCCTGAGAGCCTGAGCGGTACTAGAAGTACCAGCAGAGCCATTGGCGTGGTTTCAGCTGGGACTCACAGAATCATGGAGCTGTCTGGGTTGGAAGGGACCTTTAAGCTCATCTAGTCCAACCATCAACCTAACTCTGATAAAAACCATCACTAAACCCTGTCTCTAAGCACTGTGTCAACCCGTCTTTTAAATACCTCCAGGGATGGTGCCTCAGCCCATCCCAGGGCTTAACCACCGTTTCCATGTCAGAGTTTTTCCTGATACCCAACCTGAACCTGCCCTGGAGCAACTTCAGGCCGTTTCCTCTCGTCCCATCACCTGTGACCTGGGAGAAGAGACCGAGCCCCAGCTCTCTACACTCTCAGAGCATTGTGGAGAGTGAGAAGGTCTCCCCTCAGTCTCCTCTTCTCCAGGCTGAACACCCCCAGCTCCCTCAGCCCCTCCTCATAAGACTTATTCTCCAGACCCCTCACCAGCTCCATTGCCCTTTGGATGCACTACAATAAAACTGCTCTGCCTTAAACGAGCTGTTGTGCTCTACCAAATGTTACTGGAGATGAACTGGTCTTCAGATAGCTCTGCCCAGTTAGGTAATAAATGTGGTGGTTATGTCTGACAGTTGTTGCAGCTGCCTGCAGCCTATCTGGGAAGCATCCAGAAGTTCCAGACTGGTGGTGACAGCACACGAGCTGCTATTTATCAGGGATTCCCAAACTGTACTCAAAAATCTGGCCAATTTTGGAATGACAAAACGATACCGATGATTTCCATGGTCAGATCATCAGCTCGGGTAGGGTAAACTGGTGGCAGTGCTGCCTCTCTGCTGAAAGGGGGCACCACTCGATGAGGGGAGGGGAGGGAAGGGAAGGGAAGGGAAGGGAAGGGAAGGGAAAGGAAGGGAAGGGAAGGGAAGGGTCTGACTGTGTTTCAGAGTAGATTGGATGTGGTGTTGAGGGATCTGGTGTAGGGGAGAACTTGTAGAGTAGGGCTGATGGTTGGACTTGATGATCCCAAGGGTCTCTTCCAACCTGAATGATTCTATGATTCTGTGATTGGGTTTCTAACATGAGTCTCTACTAAGAATAACACAGCTCTGTCCAAGCTCCAGAAGTGGTGTTTGACCTCATTTCTTCTGGTTACAGAAAATGCCGCAGAGGCAGAGCCCAGAGTGGATTTTACCTGCAGCCAGGAAAAAACTGCCAGTGCACTCAGGCCCTCAAGATTCAAATCTGCAACACAAATGAATTGCTACTAATAAAAACAAAGCACCGAGTCCCTTTTACATTGTTTTATCCTGTTGAAAAGACAAACATTTGCACACTGCAAGCCTCAAATGGATAAAAGCTACCATGAGAACTTATAAGCCATCTGCTAGCTTCCTAATGAAGCCAGTAACTATTATTGTTTACAGTTGAACACCGGGGGTCATGTGTATTTGCTGTAATGAAAGAACCGATGCATCACTGCAGATGCAGAAAGAGAACTTGTTGGGGTTTTGTTATTTTTTTTTCCAGAGGGCTAATTATAAATACAATAAAATAGCAAATTAAAAAAAAAATCTGTTCATCTCCGTAGAGAAATAGCGCCTGGCACACCAAACACAAACTGCAGCGCTGCTCTGTTTGCTCCACTCGACAGGCTCGGCTTCCAGCAAGAGAAGCACAGAAAGTTACTCCTCAGTCCTTAACAAAGAGCTGCTGGGCTGTTCAAGGAGTGCTCAGCCCCCAGTGCTCTAATCCTCACCGGCCTCCTGCACCATTTGATCTTGTTGTTTATCTGAACGGAACGCTGAGGCATGCACTAGCACAGGTGTGTCTCTGTTGCTGTTTTGCTCTGTTTCTCTTGCTCTTGACACAGGAAAACCTGGCTCAGTTCAGCTATTGAAAATGCCCTGAGTTTTCCTGGATTGTTTTAAATGTGGGTTGAAGAGAAACTGATAGACAGCAGTGATGCAATCAATGTCAGGCTTACTATTTCATCACTCCAACAAAATTACACAAAAACTTGCACAGTAATAGTAATTCCCACCGTTTAGCAAAACCCAAGCATGATAAATAATTGGGCCTTTGTACCTGATGGAATTCTGAAATTCTCTGAAAACAAGCCATTCGTTTTGAAACCTTGTTAATGGCCTTTACTTGCTGTGAAAAAAACGTGTCTTAATGTAAGGAAATACCCTAAAGCCTGTGAGTCAAGAGAGCTCACTTGCTTTTGCTGAGTGGCAAGACTTTGAGTGAGTCCTCACTGTCCTCTGACACCATCAGGGCCATGGCAAAGCCTTCCTGCAGCTCCTACTCTCTTCCACCTGCAGCAAACACAGAGGTACGGATCTATCATACAGCTAAAAGGCAGTATAATGCTGCAGCTAGATGGGCCCCAGTAGACAAGAAACTATTATTGCAGGTAAGAAAGGGAACAAACTGTTCCTCTTTTACAAGAATCATAGAATGGTTTGAGTTGGAAAGGACCTTAAAGACCATCCAGTTCCACCCCCCTGCCCTGGGCAGGGACACCTCCCACCAGAGCAGGTTGCTCCCAGCCCCATCCAGCCTGGCCTTGAACCCCTCCAGGGATGGGGCAGCCCTAAATTCTTGCAGCTGGTTGTACTCAAGGCAGACGTAAAGCATGCTGGCAGCAGGAGAATACTGCTGCCTTGTTAAATTTGTCTTCATCCTGTGGTGATGCCCAGGCAGAGCCAGCACCAGGTACACCAGACCCACTGCAACCCCTTGCTGCAGCCCCCTCCTTTGTCACACCCGTCAGGTGAACAGGCTGTGCGTGTTCCCACCATGTGCACATACAGCTGTAAGACGTATAGAGACGCTGGTAAAGAGGAGGTGGGCAGATCTGCTGGGCATCCAAAGCTTTGCTGTGCTGTGGCAGCCCTGGCTGGATCCCTCCAGAGAAAACCAGTGAAAGAACTGAGCGACTGGAGCACAGCGGACAATGAGAATGCTTTACTTTCAGTTCCTACTCTGAGGAAGTTTCCACCTTCTTGGAATTCAGCAAATGACTTAATTTATATGTCTTAAACCTCTGTTTCACAAGGTGTCTGAGCTAATACTTTCTTCCCTAAACCACTGGCAAACTTAGAATCATAGAATCATTTAGGTCGGGAGAGACCCTTGGGATCATCAAGTCCAACCATCAGCCCTACTCTACAAGGTCTCCCCTACACCAGATCCCTCAACACCACATCCAATCTACTCTGAAACACAGTCAGGGATGGGGACTCCACCACCTCCCTGGGCAGCCCATTCCACTGACTGACCACTCTCTCCGTGAAAAACTCTTTCCTCATGTCCAGCCTAACCCTACCCTGCTGCAGCTTGCAGCCATTCCCTCTCCTTCTATCGCTCATTGCCCGTGAGAAGAGACCAGCACCAACCTCTCTCCAATGCCCTTTCAAGCAGTTGTAGAGAGGGATGAGGTCTCCCCTCAGCCTCCTCTTCCTCAAATACTCCTCTTCCTCATATACTTGTATGTATATACTTGCTTCCCCAAATTACAGAGGAGTTGCAAGAATTAATTAGTTAATGTTTGCAAAGTGCTTTGAAGGCAGAAAGCACTCTATAAATGCTAATTATTAAATCAAAGGTTTATCTGACTTTATTACCAAGCAGCTAATGAATAAGTTACATAGCTGTTGCAGGTTGGAAGAGGCACTTTCACTGTCTAAAAGATATAAAGGTTTTAATTAGCAAATGTTTTGAAAGCGCTTTGCCCAGGAAAAAAATGCTAACTGTTAATAAAGGTTTTCCCTAATGAAAAGGGCTACAAAATATGAACTCCTGGATGCTACAGGGACTCCTGCATCTATTAGCTGCAGCTTTGTCCCATGACAACAGTAGTGTTATTCGAGGCACCATTCTTGTAATATCGATGAAAAAAATCACAGTTACGTTTGTCAAATAAATGTTCAGATGCAGCAAGAGATTAAAGGTATCATTCTTAGCAGAGAACAGCAACACCTGACGTATGGCCAAGTTATACATATATACACACAGCATTCGTTCTGCTAGTTAACCTAAAAGTTGTATTTTGCTAAGCTTTTTGCTAAGGAGGGGCAGCTCTTCCAGCCGCTCTCCCGTACCCGCAGGGGTGTGACCTGTTCTCTGCACCTGATCTTAAAATCTAAGCACACCAACAGACTTGAATCTCTCACCTGTTAGAGAGAGGGAATTCCGAAAGCGCCTCCAGCCTTCTCTAACACCCATCCCTCTTCAGGTTCACTTTGCTCCATCCCGCCGGGAGAAACCCTCTGTTCACCTGCTTGTGACGTGGCCGTCCCCTCCGGGCATCACATGAGAAACCTGGGGATAACAGAATCATAGAATCATAGAATCATTCAGGTTGGAAGAGACCCTTGGGATCATCAAGTCCAACCATCAGCCCTACTCTACAAGTTCTCCCCTACACCAGATCCCTCAACACCACATCCAATCTACTCTGAAACACAGTCAGGGATGGGGACTCCACCACCTCCCTGGGCAGCCCATTCCACTGACTGACCACTCTCTCTGGGAAAAACTTTTTCCTCATGTCCAGCCTAACCCTACCCTGCTGCAGCTTGCAGCCATTCCCTCTTGTTCTGTCGCTCATTGCCCGTGAGAAGAGACCAGCACCAACCTC
>VZTM01009184.1:194581-208866 GCA_013400555.1 Jacana jacana
GAGCCCTGAGGAACCACTGGTGACCGGCCGCCAGCTGGATTGAACTCCATTGAGCACCACCCTTTGGGATCCTCCTTCCAGACAGTTCTGGATCCAGCAGATCGTGCTCATCCAGGCCATGAGCAGCCAGTTTTTCCATGAGAATGTGGTGGGGGACAGTGTCAAATGCTTTGCTAAGATCCAGATATATTATATCCACTGTCTTCCCCCCATCCAACAATCGGGTCATCTTATCATAGAAGGAGATCAGGTTGGTCAGGCAGGACCTGCCTTTCATAAACCCATGCTGACCAGGCCTGATCCCCTGGCTGCTCACTACCTGGCTGGTGATAGCACTCAAGATGACACTCAAGAAGGAACATGTTGTTTATTAATGGAATAATTAATGTATTAACATAATTGGTTCGGAGTCATCCCTTTCCTACATACGTTTTAGACATAAGCCTGCTTGTAGAGCCTTCCAGACTCATATAATTATTATTATTATTATTTCAATCAGTGCCCAGGCTAGTGGTTTGAAAAGAGGTTTGAAAGTAAACCTTGATGTGCCTAATGCCTGTTGTGATGTCTGCCTGTGGCCACAGAAAACATGAAACTTTGGGCCACAAGAAAAATCTGATTAATCTGCTTCGCCGAGAGGGGAGAGGCACCCAGCATCCTCCCTGCTTAAAGCTGTGCTGGTGGCAGGAGGATGAGGATGGCATCAGCTGGGCCTGCACAGTGAAGCGATGTCGCCTCGCCATCTTCCATGGTCCAGAAGATAAAATATCCCGTGCTGTCCCCAGTGCTCCCAGCAGGAAGGAGAGGTCTAGGTGTTGCTCCTAGAGAAACCAAAGGGGTCTGATGCTTTCGGATGTTGCAGACCAGTGGTTCCAAAAGGTCCCTCTCAAACACCCCTGGGGGAGGTGGCAGTTCATTCATTTGAGCCATAAATCGCCATTTCATTAATTTGAGCCATAAATCACAATTTCATATGGCAGGAAAATGTCCAGAGGATGATATGTCTCCGTAAGGGGTTATGTCCATTTCTGTGCTCTTGCGAGAGCTCTTCCAGGCAGATGGGGAGAGCCAGAGCAGCAGCAGGAGGGATAAACCTTTCTCACAGCACACATTTGTCAAGCTGTCCCCAAAGGAAAGGTGAGGGTGATCTTTCAGCAGGGGCACAGGGCTGGGGACAGGAAGGGACATCCTGGAATAGATGGGAAATGAAAGGTGTTTGTTTGTTAACCTGTTGAAGGGGCCTTTAGCAGAAGAAACTCGAGATTACTGCATTTCCCCAAGCCCAGGGCTGTGTGTGAGTGTGTTTCCTTGGCTTGCAAATTTACTTTAGAAAAAACATAACCATGATATCTCTACAAAAACAATTCCAAACTAATAAACACGTAGCCCTAATTATTTTGTAGCTCCTCTAAAGTTATTTATGTGAAATAAAGTATCAGTGAGACAAAGCAAGATCAGTAGTGCTGAGGTAACATCCTGGATGGCATTTTTCTTGTTATTATTATAAATATTAGCCCTTGTTTTTTTAAAAATTAAAAATTATAGGAAATACTGTGGCCTTTCTGGAGAAAGCTTATGGATTTTAAGGTTAATGGATGGTGTTAAGATAATACTAAAAATTGTGGCAAAAGAAAAGTAATCCCTTTTTTATTTTTAATGCTGCAATAATTAAATCCAACCAGACTCTGGTAAAATAAAGGGATACAGAAAACCTTGCTTGGAAAACCTTAATGTGACTTCCATAGAATAATTCTGACAGCATCAGAGCTCAAAAAGACGGGTCTACCTTCAGTCCTGCAAGTTGACTGTCTCCAGTGTAGCTCTCCACACTGTGGTATCACCAGTGGTAACGGCCTGTTCATGGGTGGTAGCAACAGAACTCACCATAATGCAGAAAAAGGCAGATGTGCTCGAGGAATACTTCTGTCCTGTAGCTGGGAAAAAGGCACATTGAGGATTAATAAATGATGCTGGAAAAATACTTCCTGCTCTGACAGTAAATTGTAAAGAAACGGGTGTGTTGGCACTGGCACGGGCATTAGAACCTTGGAATATGATGGCCAAATGGGAACAAAACACAAGTCCCATAGAGGTGCTTTGGCAAAAGGGTTTGATCCAATTTATGGACAAAAAACTGGGAAAACTACAGTAAGCGTGGATAGATGCCAATTATCCCTGTATTTGGCATCAGTGTGACTGTTGATGGGGAGTTAGTTCTAGATCTGATATTTCAAAGTGAAGTAAGATAGTGTTGAGGGATCTGGTGTAGGGGAGAACTTGTAGAGTGGGGCTGATGGCTGGACTCGGTGATCCCAAGGGTCTCTTCCAACCTGAGTGATTCTATGATTCTAAGATCTCTTCTAATTGGAGTGGAGTCAGAGAAATGGAAATGATTAAGGCACTGGAAAGTGAGCTTAATGGTGAAAACCTACTGAAAGGGAGATTCAGAAGTGGTTTGATCTTATTATGTACACTTACAAAATAGAAATAGTCCTTTCCACTTATGCAAGATGAAGAATTAAACCCATCTCACAAAATATAGGAATGAAGAATTCTGACATGGAAATGCTTACCTCTTTTGTGTAGCTATGCTTAATTCTGCTACATACAGAGCACCACAATTAAAATCCAGGATTTGGAGAGGATGCAAAAAATCACCTGCTTGACTTGCTTCAAATAGAAATTCAACAGTTACTAACATTCAGCACTTTGGGTTTCCTGCAATCATTTGAAGGCAACCCTAAAAATTACTATTTTTTTTTTTCATTTAATGATATATTAATGATAGAATCATAGAATGGTTTGAGTTGCAAGAGACCAAAAAGATCATCCAGTTCCAACCCCCCTGCCCTGGGCAGGAACATCTCCCACCAGAGCAGGTTGCTCAAAGCCCCATCCAGCCTGGCCTTCAGCCCCTCCAGGGATGGGGCCTTGTCCCTTATATCCACTCTCCTTGCTTACTTTAGCAGTGTACTTCTCCTCCTCCCTGCTATGTGCTTGCTTTCAGGAAAGCCAGCTCCTGTGCTCATAGATGTACACAGGTTAAAAATATGAATAAGCTCAGCTACGCGCTCAGGCAATCCCACAGCTCGGGAATCACGTTCAACAGCCCATGTGGATCATAGAACGGTTAGAGTTGGAAGGGACCTTGAAGATTACTGGGTTCCAACCCCCCTGCCATCATATCCCAGTGTTGGTGAGGAAAAGCCCGGCTTTGGGGAGGTTAAGAAGCCCTGTCTGAGCCTGGAACAGACACTGGCTGCCGTGAGGATTTGAATTGTTGGACTAACAGGATTTTGCTCAGCGCTGCAAAAGTTATCGACTGTCAGGTAAAGCAGCAGAAAGAACATAAAAGTTTTGACAAGCTCATTACTGGTTGTCTTTCACCCATCATTGTTTGGCTTTGGGGTTTTTTTTTAGCTATTTCTTAGCTTTCTGTGGATCCTTCGGTTCAGTATTTGACATTGTTTCAAAAAATAGGACATGACAAGACATCATAATTATTCTGTCAGGATGATTTGGTATATTTGAACATATGAATCCTCTGTAAATAAAGTGAAGGGATATGAAAGAGAATTTTAGCTCTGCAGCCTGGTTTAAGGCCTTTGATTTTACTTTGATTTGGAAATGTCATGGTTCACTGTGAGCTCACCAGAGTGAGTTTAATGGATTAGAATATGTTATTAAAATGAGATTGCTGGCAAAGTGTATTCCGCAGATACTGGGAAGGGAGAAATGGCTGGGGACAGGGGGACAGGCCCCCGCCGCATTAAAAGGCAGTGTACACTGCTTTGGCTGGCTGGCCTGAAAGGACACAGGGCAGGAGCAGCACTACAGGAGCAGCACTACAGGATCACTGCAAGTTTTCTCTATTTTTAGCTTTTCTTCATTGATGTTGAGACGTCAAAGAAAAAGATCTCTTGAAGATATACACAGAAAAGCATTAATCTTTCATGAGGGGCTATGGCCACATAATGTGCATGTGTGTGCTTTTGAGAAATGTTTTATTGGTCACACTATTTCTAAAGCAAGCCAGGATGCCCTTGGCCTTCTTGGCCACCTGGGCACACTGCTGGCTCATGTTCAGCCGCCCGTCGACCAGCACCCCCAGGTCCTTTTCTGCCAGGCAGCTCCAGCCACACTGCCCCAAGCCTGTAGCCACCCATGGGGTTGGTGTGGCCCAAGTGCAGGACCTGGCACTTGGCCTCGTTGAAGCCCATGCCGTTAACACTGGCCCATCAAGCCAATCTATCCAAGTCCCCCTGCAGAGCTTAATTAGTGATGTAACCTGTAACATGGGAACGGCTCTTTCCCTTCAGCTACTGCAGAAGATACACTGATTCCAGGGGCGATGACGGCTCTCAGCTTCCAGTTCCTTCTTCTTCTTCCAGCTCTCACCAGGTGGAGCTGCTGGTGTGACTGCTGCCGCTGCTCCAAAGCCACTCAAGGATGTGCAGCATATTCAAGGCAAGGAAAAGAGCAGAAGCCAGCACCTGCCATGGAAAAGACTGACACTGTTTTTCCTGTCCCCAGCCCCATTGGTGACACATGAAAAATCACCGTGAATCTTGGTTTGTGTATATGGGGTGAATACAAGACAGAAGCTGTAGAACAACCAACCCTTGTTCTGCCACATTTCAAAGACACACTCCGTTTCCTCAGGTTGAAAGGCCTGATTCTGCAATGTGAAAAAAAAGCCCAAGCTAATAGCTGGTCTGAGTTCCCGGAGTGGGAAGCCGGCTGCTGCGTACCAGTATGGTGCGTCTTTCACGTTTGTTATGTTCTGAAGAAAAGCTATCAGTGCTTACGTAATTGGAGAGTTTCTGAACTGGTGTTTGAAAACACCATTTCTCTTCTTTATGCAGAAGAACACTTTTATTTGCTTCTGTTGCCGCAGGTGGCATGTGGAGTTGTACAAACACGTATTAACGCTTCCGTAGGAGAAGCAAGGTCTTTTGTGAGTGATGACGTCCAGGATAGCACTGAAGGCTGCGGAGACCGCAGTTCTGAGGAGGCTTATCTCCCGCTCTGATGCTCTGGCGAGGCTGCAGGGAAAGGAGCACTGATTGATTCTAAACCCCCTGCTGCTCGCTTGCAGGGGCACCTCTGGCCTGCAGTTCAAGAAGCCGGTTGGGATGTTTGAATTACGCGTCAGGCTTTTGTGCTCTTTAAAGATGTGGAGAAATGAGCAAACAGGAATCTCACGGAGCTGAACAAAGAGACACTCTATGTCCTGCACCTGGGGAGGAATAACCTCATGCACCAGCTCACGCTCCAGGCCAACTGGCCAAAAAGCAGCTTTGCAGGAGAAAAGACCTGGGGGTCCTGGTGGACAAAAAGCTGACCATGAGTCAGCCCTTGGGGCAAAGGCAGCTCCCAGCATCCTGGATTAGTAGAGATACCGAGGTGATCCTTAGTGATCTGAAGTGATCTTAACACTATCAGCGAGTTTGCAGATGACACTAAGTTGGGTGGGAGCGTTGATCTGCTTGAGGACAGGGAAGCTCTACAGAGGGACTGGGATAGACTGGATAGATGGGCCAATGTTAATGGCATGGCTACAGGCTTGGGGCAGTGTGGCTGGAGCTGCCTGGCAGAAAAGGACCTGGGGGTGCTGGTCGATGGGCGGCTGAAGATGAGCCAGCAGTGTGCCCAGGTGGCCAAGAAGGCCAAGGGCATCCTGGCTTGTATCAGAAATAGTGTGACCAGCAGAAGTAGGGAGGTGATTGTCCCCCTGTGCTCAGCACTGGTGAGGACACACTCGGTGTGCTGGGTCCAGTTCTGGGCTTCCCTGTACAAGAGACACAGACATGACACACTGGAGGGTCCAACAAAGGGCCACAAGGATGATGAAGGGACATATGTGGAAGGGCTGAGAGAGCTGTGACTGTCCAACCTGGAGAAGGCAAGGCTCAGGGGGTGTCTCATCAATGTATATAAATACCTGATGGGAGGGTGCAAAGCAGATGGGCCCAGTGGTTCCCAGTGGCAGAACCAGAGCCGACAGGCACAAAATGAAACAAGGAGATTCCATCTGAACATCAGGAAACACTTTTTTTCCTGTGAGGGTGACCAAGCACTGGAGCAGGTTGCCCTGAGAGTTTGTGGAATCTCCATCCTTGGAGATGTTAAAAGCCTGTCTGGGCATGGCCTTGGGCAACCATCTCTAGGTGGCCCTGCATAACCAGGGGGGGTGAACAAGCTGACCTCCAGAGATCCCTTCCAACATCAACCTTTCTGTGACTCCTTTGGTATAAGCACCAGCTGTGTATCCTTTGGCTTGACATGAACACCTTTGCAGAACAGCTGATCATCAGCAACAGCTCTGAAATTCCATAGTCTGAGGATGACACTTTAATACCTAAATTTTGCAGACTTTGCCTAGCTTTGAATTCTTCTCTTTGAATTCTTGTTCAGTGTAATATTTTAATGCTGTTGGAGGTTGTTTCTGTATTAGTATATTTCACTTATGAGGAGAGAAGCCCACCTAACTACAATTTATGCTTTTGTTATGTTTCTCCACCAAGAAATTCAAAGGAGAGAGTTGCTGAAATATTGTCAGGTGTCTTGTACGTGGGCACAAACCTCTGAGAACATATGCTTGCCCATATGGAATCGATAACTTCTATACACATTTTACCTGGGAATGAGATATTGAGCAAGAGAGCTTTTTGTATGAATTATGATCTTTTCCCTGTGATGAAAAAGCTTACCCCAAGCATTTCTGAGACCACATATTGGAATAATAAAAGTGACACAATGCAGTTCAACAGATTCAGCTCAGGAGCTGAAAGCATCCTATGTTCTAATCCTTATTCTATTTCATTTAGGTATTGTTTTACTCCAGCAAGTCACTTATCACTTTTTTTCTTTTTTTTTTATGCCCACTGCAAAGTGAACTGCCAGGCATCATGCTGCCTTCTTCACGTTCTTTCAGTCCTCCAGAACGTGCAAACATTGGGATCCTGGGTTTTGGATAACCAGACTAGACTGAAGATTGCCGTGGGATGATTCGTACAGCTGAGCAACGTCTCTAGCCGTCTGCAAGTGCCAAATCTACAAGATGCATCAGTCCCATTTTTTTTTTTCTATGAATTTGCACAGATTCAGATCTTACTTTTGCAGCATGGCTGTTAGCAATGAGAGAGGATTGAGGTTTCTTTGTCGTCGGCCAGGACAGAAGTCAAAGTGCTTTGCATTCATGCAAAGAATCTGGGCTTTTATGAAGGCAGAGAAGAGGGGAAAAGTGGGTAAAAGAGAAAAGAAGCTATTTTTTCATACTATAGTTTGGCAGGTTTGTACTTGTTTTGCATTTCAAGTAAGATTTTTCAGTTGTTAGAAGAAAGGCTCCCTAAGCACCTCCATCAGTCAATCATCTGGGGGTTTTGGTTTTGGGTTTTGTGTGGGTTTTTTTGGAATGCAGGTGTTTAATACTCAGTCAGTCCAGACTGCTTCATTCACTGCACTGGGTTTCTGAAAGTATGTGGATGGTAGAGAGAAGAAACGTTCTTCAGGGTGTCATTGCTAAAACCTTCCTCTTCTGTATTTCATCCATTGCCCCTCTTAGATACAACCCAGCAGATGTACATTAAGTGCTTTCTTCTGGCTGTGGTGGGAGCACTTACTCCTTGCACCAGTAGAGAGGGACTGTTAAAAGCATTAGCTCTGTTAACCTGTGCCCTCATACACCACTTGATGCAGTATCTGAAATACTTGAAGAAATTAATCACTGTTCTCCACCAAAGGAGCTGTTATGGAGGAATGTCTTCATTCTTCCCTCCCTGCCGACGAGCAGAAACCCACTGTCGCTGACCTCCTTCTGCCTGACACACACCCAGGAGAGAAGACTGGGCTCTTGGGAACCTTTTTGGCTGACCAGGTGTGCTTTCTACAGTTCTCCAAAGCCATTAGACAGCAGTGAACAGACACCACTACTCCATAGCTATGACGAAACCTAGCAAAGTTTAGTTGGTGGGTACAAGTACCAGAGGCAGTAAAAAATACTGAGAGACTGCTTCTATGGAAGATGTAACGCCAAGACAACATACCAAGACTGCATCAAGAACACGCCTCAGAGGTTAATCTGGACCTCATCAATCTTAGGGGGGTTTGGAGCAAAAAAAAATCTCCACTGTCTTTTTTATAATCAGAGTAAACAGAACTGAACGCTAAGTTAGTTTAATGAGTGGTTTGGGGTGAGTTCGGGAACATCTCACCGTGGAAATATTTCCATAGTCAGGTTTGAAGCAAAACTCTTATCACGCCATTTCCATTCTACCTACCCCAAACTTTTAATCAGACTAATCATCAGTTAAAATTGGTCTGTGCTCTTGTTTTCTGATTTATAGGATTAGAATTAAGCCTGCAAGGACTCAAAATGTGTAATTGCTCTTTACGTTCTCCTACTTGTGCCTGAAGGCAAAACTAAGGCCAAAATTCTGGCCAAAAAAAAGCTAGTCCTTTGAGGCAGAACCCGGTACAGTCTTTCTCACTGATGCTCTGGGAAGTCCTTGCAGGACATTTACGGAGAACTTTGCAGAGTGGGGCTGACGGTTGGACTCGATGATCCCAAGGGTCTCTTCCAACCTCTATGATTCTGTGACACTAGGACATCCTTTTTTAGCAGCAGGCTGTCCAATTGGAGTAAGAAGAAAAGCTGAATGAGTATAAACATTATTTGACTCCACTGCTTCTGTAGACCTTCATCGTAAATTCAACCAGAAAGAATATTATTCAAAAATCTTTTACTCTCAGATGTATGAATGCATCAGAAGCTGACAAGAGTAGAAGCAGCACTTCTCCCACTTCCCCCCACCCCATGCACATACACTGTTTCTCTTCACAGGACTTTTAAAACCCTTTTTAAAGCTAAAAATCTCACTGCATAAAGGACTCCTGTCCTGGGTGGTGGGTTGTTTGGAAAACATAGCTGTCAGATAATCCTCACTGTGGTTAAATAAATATATTTAATGCTGAAAATACTATTTTTTTCGAGTTCTACAGTAGCTATAAGTGAGGGAAGTCAGATTTGTTGCCCGTATTTGGTGGCTTAAGTGTCTCTAAAAAGCCCCAACAAAACCAGTACATACTGTCAAACATTTTTGTCAGATGTTCTTAGAAATTAACTCTGTCACCATAGTTCATAATTCATTCTGCACTCAAAGCCTGTCTGAAAGCAGCAGAGACTGAACCACGTAGATATCCAGGGAGACAGCTGTGGCTCTGGATTCGGAGCCATTTGTGGACAGCACAAGTTGGAGTTGTAACAGCTGTAAATTTCCTCAGGGACGTTGCTCTAGTGGATCATCAAGTTGAGGGAGTCCCTTGTTATGGAAGGACAGGGTACAAACATGCCTTTTTTGATAACAGGCAACCCCAGGAACAGATTTACTGTGAAAAGGCAGCTGATTCCTGGGCACTGGAATCAGCTGCCCAGGGAGGTGGTGGAGTCACCCTCCCTGACTGTGTTTAAGAGTAGATTAGATGTGGTGTTGAGGGATCTGGTGTAGGGGAGAACTTGTAGAGTGGGGCTGATGGTTGGACTTGATGATCCCAGGGGTCTCTTCCAACCTGAATGATTCTATGAAAGAAGCAGGAAGCAGAGAGTGGCAGGAGATGAAGTACATCAGTACAGGCTGCAGAAGGGTATGCTTCTTGCCATGCAATGGGGCACAACTGCTTGCCTTTGCAGACCCCCCTTCTGGATTCAACCACTTCCCGACTTGTGCTGTGAATTTTCGCATATTTTTCTTCTTCAGGCAATAACAGTAAGTAGAAAGGACGCAAAACAGTTGTAACTCCCTTTACCTCAATCTTTTAACTGTGTACTATGTGAACTCCAGACCAGTTAACCTCACGCACGCAAAAGAGAGGAACAACTAACTCCTTTTCCTTGAGCACATCTTGGTATTTATCATACTTACTGACAAATACTTAAGTCATGCCATAGCTACGTTCTTCTGTGCTTTTGGACAAGTCCTTCATATGCACCCTTCTGTGTTTTGAATAAAGCATGCTTACATCTCCTGAACTATGCTGCCTTATGCAATTAAGCCAAACAATCTGTGGTATGCTGTCAGCTGACAACGACAGCACAACACACTGGGCAGGTTATCAGTCGAGATGTAGGCGGTATACTTGAAAAACTACTTTTAGCTGGAATTTATAGCTTATTTCAGGCTAAAAAGAATCCTTATGAACATCTGTTCTGCCTTCCTATGTCAGACATATGAAAAAATACTGAAGGATAGAGGAAGAAATTATTTTCTATCAGTCCAAACTGCAAAAGAGCAAAAAAAAGAGAGAGTAATTGGGTTCTGTTTTGTACAACAGCAGCCCTTTGAAAAGGTAAACGTCCTCACTTGTAATATCAAAGTTCTGGCATGTGTTTACACAAATATTACCTACTTTTTGTCAGTCTGACTTCAAATCTTGTCATTTCTAAGTAGACCTGAACTGGCATTCTGGACTGTAGAGTCTATAAATAAAGACCCAATGAAGTACTCAAACACTGGAAAACGGAGGGAAGAAGGGGAGAGCCTAACACTTACCATGCAACAGTTTAAGCATACACACATCTGTATATGCACACAGAAGGGTATGCAGAGAGATGAGACAATTATGCAATGATCTCAGTGTATTTATTTCCAAAAATGAAGAACTGCAATTTCCATTTATTGGTGCAAAAGAAAATATCAATCATTTCTGATGAGAAGTCTTACTCTGGCAAAGATGGTTATAAAGCAGATCCACGCCCACACGGCTCTCATCTGAGCGACAAAGATGTGGTTCTGACTGCCTCAGTGGTGACACACAATTAGACATTAGGTATCAGGTGCCATAATTAACTTCAGGGGAAGTATTGACATAAATGAGGTCTCAGTCATGCCTTGGCATTACAGATTTTCTAGTCTCATGCTTTCTTTTGTGTGGATTATTTGGAGGAGTACAGAAGTGGTGCTGTGTAACAGGCCTGCTTTTTCAGGATGAAAAAAGGCTGCATTGTTGTAAAAACTCCATGTTAATGCCAAAGATAACTAACTGGCAGCTAGTTTTAGGAAGAAAAGTATATCCTCTATAATGCTTTTATCAACTTACATAACAGAATGTGTTACTGATAACACAACCCGAACTTTAAAAGGGAAAAGGAAATCCAGTTTATCCTGTCCTACAACTGCTACGGGTACTTCCTCACTGTAGGATGCCACCTATGAACAAGTTTATAAAACTGAGTAGACTATTTAAAAGGACACAAATGCAAATGCATATTAAAAGTGCCTTTTTATACTGATGGAAAACAAGACTGGACTTCATAAACCAAACAGCTAATTGAAACTTAATATTCTCAATGAAAAAATCAAGGAGTTGATCACTTTAATAGGCAATGAGCCCATCGCTTTCCTTAAGTGAACTTTTACAGGTATCCAGAAGTTAGGACAGCTCAGTTTTCCTCCACTGTTAACTTCCAGGGCCTTATTTCATGAATGTAGTTTCACTGCACATCACCTTCATACAACAGAAGTGAAAATAAAACCTTCAGGAGAGAGTGGAGCTCAACATACAGGTATCTTAGGGAAGCATACGAGCCATTTGCAGAGATAGTGTTACAGAATAAAATAAGTAGAATGACTAAAATAATAAAGGTCTTAGCTCTACCAGACTGCCAATCAGCTAAATTAAAATTATACCTTTCTGGTGTTTTTTTCTATTTAGTCCTAGGGGACCTTAGGGACTTAGATACCCCTAAATCAGTTACTGTAATTCCTGTCAGATAGGTGGCTTTTGAATTCAAAAACTTGTTACGTGCTGAACAAGTCCAGTGCTGCATAAGTGTAAATTATCTCAGAAGAATAAATCATAAAGCTAAATGCTAAAGACAGTTATAAAGGAGAAGATAAACAGACTGAGAAAGGACAGCTCTGGGTGGCTCAGATTTCCTCTTCCAGAAAAAATTGATTACTTTAAACCAGTAATTTTAAGTGAAAAGAAAGAAAACGTTATAGGAAACAGGGAATAAAACTGGAATTACCTAGGAGTCCTAGCTGCTAAACTAGAGGGTCATATTCCCCCATAGGTGCTCCACTTCTGGTGCCAAGTCTTGGGAATCAGATACACATACAAATTAATAGAGCTCATTAAGTTACCTTCTATCAGCTGAACCATGGTAACCAGCCTGGGGTACTCTTCTCCTGTGGCAAAGGTGAGATAAAGGCACAGTAATTCACACCTGGCTTCTGTACTTAATGCACCACAGCTGCCTGCTTTTGAGGCCAGAACAGTGCAGGGCACACATATTCTCCATTGGTACCTCTGTTAAAAGGAAAACAAAGTAACTTCAGGTACTTCTAGGGGTAAAGAAGTGTTCCTTTTTTTTTTTAAGTTTTGAACTTGGGTATTTTAAACATCAAGGTCTGTTTTAGGAACCCTTGAGCCTCCCAAACTACTGGAGTATAGCTGGTGTTCACCAGGGTGTGAAGCAAGGGCAGCAGGACTTGGGTGGAAAGGAAAGGGCACGCCACAGTTCAGGATGTGGAGGCAGCTACCAAACCCACCATTTCCCCTGGGATAGGTTCCCCATTGCCCCCCAAGAGCCAGGACACCCCCTAGGTGTCACAGTCAACCTGGGCCACCTGAGGTGGGGCCAGTATCCAGCCCGCAGGCAAGGGCCTGCTGGCTGTCAGCCATCACACTGGGGTGCTGTTTCCCTCACCTCAGCCCCTCATCTCATCTCATCCTCTTTGTGCCCCTTGTATCACCTCACCTCAGCTCAGCTCCTCTTCTCTTGCCCCTGCCCTCGCCTCAGCCTTTGTGCCCCTTGTATCACCTCACCTCAGCCCCTCAGCTCAGCTCCTCTTGCTCTTGCCCTCGCCTCGCCTCAGCCCCTCATCTCGCCCTCAGCTCCTTTGCGCCCCTGCCCTCGCCTCAGCTCAGCTCGTTTTCTCGCCTGGCCTCGGCTCACCTCACCTCACTTCGCTTCGCTTCACGTCACTTCACTTCGCCGCCTTCGCGCCCTCACCTCCCCACAGCCCNGCAACCCTGACCCGGGCTGCCGCGGCGCGGGCGAGGCGGCAGCCCCGGCATGGTGGACTGAGACCCCGGCCGCGGAGGAGGGCTTCCCCGGGTGTCCCTGAGCAGCCCGCTGCTTGCCTTCCCCCCCCTGCTGCCGGCTCTTTCCGCGTCCCCCCGGCTCGGGTGAGGGCTTTTCCCGCTTCCCGGCTTTTCTTTCTGTCCCTATGGAGCAGCTACCCCCCTCGCCCGACCATGCCTAGGCAAGCGGGGAATGGGCAGCTTCCTTTACCCGACNCACCTGAGGTGGGGCCAGTATCCAGCCCGCAGGCAAGGGCCTGCTGGCTGTCAGCCATCACACTGGGGTGCTGTTTCCCTCACCTCAGCCCCTCATCTCATCTCATCCTCTTTGTGCCCCTTGTATCACCTCACCTCAGCTCAGCTCCTCTTCTCTTGCCCCTGCCCTCGCCTCAGCCTTTGTGCCCCTTGTATCACCTCACCTCAGCCCCTCAGCTCAGCTCCTCTTGCTCTTGCCCTCGCCTCGCCTCAGCCCCTCATCTCGCCCTCAGCTCCTTTGCGCCCCTGCCCTCGCCTCAGCTCAGCTCGTTTTCTCCCCTGGCCTCGGCTCACCTCCCCTCACTTCGCTTCGCTTCACGTCACTTCACTTCGCCGCCTTCGCGCCCTCACCTCCCCACAGCCCCTTCATGCCGCTCTCCTCCCCGGTGGAACTGGTGGCGGCTGTGGGGGGGATTCCCTCGCCCCCCCCACCTGCCCCCAAAAAGGCAGCAAGGATGTGGCCGGAGAGCTTCAGCGCTTCGACCCCCTCAGGTGGTTGTCTCTGAGGGGGCTGCGCTCGTTGGGAGGGAGGCGGGCGGGCAGCCTCTCCCCCCTCTATCTCCTCCCTTCCGCGCTTCTCCGCCGGGCGGCTGCCGTCCCGGGGCCTGCCCCTCCCGGCCCGGCGGGCAGCGCCGGCAGGGTTAACCCTGAGGAATGCGGCGGGAGGAATGTGCATGCAGATGAGATGGATGCTAATCTCATGCTAATGAGCGGCGGCCACGNCAGCTGGATCGACCCCCGGGACAGGTGGGTGCGCGGGCAGGGGGTCGGCGGGGTTTAATTTAAGAGTTGAGTTTGGGGCTGTAGCGGGGAGGGGGAGGCAGGGGAATTCCTGGCGTTTGGGGAGTTCCCGACAGGTACTGAAGTTTGCCAGTCCCTCCCAAACCGGAGGCGCCATCGAGCAGGGCCGCCTCCTTCCCTCCCTCCCCTCCCTCCTTCCCTCT
>VZTM01009184.1:208923-231504 GCA_013400555.1 Jacana jacana
GAGCTGTGGCAGGGCAGCGAGAGGCCTGGTGCGCTCCGCTAGGCCTCAGCGAGCCCCCGTCCCCTCAGCGCACTCCCCTCCCCGCCATCTCGGGGTTATTTTCCTGCCCTTTCCAGGGCTCTTCGGGGCTGTAAAAAAAAAAGAAAAAAAAGGGCAAAAACCTCCTCAGAAAGAGCTTTGGCGAAGTGAGGTGACCCGCCCGCTCAAAGGCTGCTTGTCCAAGAGTCCAGCCTTCCAGCTGGGGAGGGATTCTGGCTTTTTGGGGAAGCTTTGATGGCTGTTTTTGATAGCTGAGTGAGAGACGCCCAAGATAGTTATTGTAAAACACGTGTGTTGTCCAAAGTGGTCCTGAAAGGTGATGAACCCCCCCCCCCCAACCGTGAGCGTATCGTGAAATACAGTGCTGCTATTGAAAACGGTGCCACCTGATTATCAAAAAACTTTTAATAGGCATTACAAGTTTATAGAACAAGCTGCGCTGAATTATAAATGAAGGCCTCGGTTTGGATTTCCCTGGTGAAACCGGGAACGGTAGCAGTGGTGAAGCTGGCTGGCTGTAAGCTGCGCAGGGCAGGCTTTGACAAGCATCATATGCTGTATTAGGCCTCCTCCTCTCTCCTGCTTGCTGTAACAGCAAATTCCAGCAGTGACAAACTTTAATACTTAAATTCCTTCATATTTCAAAACACGTTAAGTGCCTTGTAAATACGAGTGAGGTGGGGAGGTATACAGGACAGGGTTATTTATTATACTTGGCCTTCTCAGGTGATTGAGTATTGGAGGTTTTCTTTACCTCAGGCAATAAAAGCTGGTTTTACTGTCTCTAATAATTTGAAGCTTTGTTTAGTTTTAGACTTTTAATTTGTTTTTGCAAAGCACAATACAAGGTGGCATGATTGAGATAAAGCAAAGTGTGACATTGGATTCTACTCGTTATGATGCTGCCTTATGAGTATAGTAATTTAAAATTGTTCTTTATATATTTTGTAGTACTGAAAGGGACAAGGGTATTCATATTTGGTGGTAAAATTTGAGTCTTCGCTGTCTTTAACAGAGTGGGTGGCGAAGTAAGTGACACTTACGTGTTTGTCATCCTAACGGGATAGGATAAATATTGTTTCATGAATATTTTGATTACAGGTGAAAGAGAAATCAAGCCCTGAGACTTGGTGCTCTGTAACGAGAACCAAGGAAGTAGAGACCTTTTATAGAAAGAGTGATGTTTTGAAATAATTGTTCACCTATGTCAGTCATGCAAAACAGAGAGGTATTTTGACCTAGGTGCTGGAGAGAATCCCTGCTTTAGTGTACGTGGGTGGGACACGAAGAGACTGACAAACCCCTTTAACGTGCCGCTTACAGTATTTGTATTCACAATATCTGTATTTTCAAGCTGGATTTACACTGGTGACCTGGTTTGGAAAAGTGAATAAGAAATGCATCACAGTCCCGTGATGACTTTGCTCTAGATTCCATTGTATCTTCCACATATTTAGAGAATGTATGTTTGGAAACCATAATTAGGGCTTGCTGTCAGAAAAAATGAAAAGTCATCTTCCAAGTTTGTCAATACAGTAACATCTGGATCCGTGTTGTTTCTAAAACTTCTCTTAGATTGTCAAAATGAAGATAATAGATTCCACAGAAAGACTGAAAACATTCCCTTGTTTGATGATACTTTAGGACTACTTTTTTTCCTGTTTTCTCTGATGGATGTCATAAAGTGTTCATAATGTACTTGTGAATTATTACAATACATGGGTGCTGAAAATCTTTCACTGGTAAAGCAAGTGTAGAAGAGCTAAGTTTGTATGGGCAATACTCCTTTTGCTGTTCTTACATTGCATTCCCTGGATGATTACCTAGAAAAGTCACATTTGATGTTTTAAAATAATTTTTGTCCTCTTTGATTGAGAAGATAATAACACTGAAGACCTAGTGCTGTGAGACTCAGCCATATGTCTGGGGGTTGCCAGGTCAATTAGGAACCTCTTTGTTACTGGTTTAAAATATTCATGTCTAGAAATAAGCTGCTGAAAATACCATATTTCAAAGCTTCCTGGAAAATTGTGGTGGTTGCTTTTTTTTTCTGTCAGTACATGTGTTTGTTATTGCTTATGTAGTGCAGGTCTGTTAAAATAATGATAGCCTTGTGTACAGCTGTGGAAATAAAACCACCCTCATATCATCTTCAAGTTTGGAGCTCGGTTTTCAGTTTTGCCCACTTCATTTATCTGAGCAATCCCATTGACATGAGAGAATCTCACACGTGTAAGGGCGGGAGCGACTTGGCTTCTCCTGGTTCGGGAGTGTTGTGGAGGCTATTTGAATTGCTGTGTTCTTCAGGGGGTTTTAAAGTTTCCCACAGTTGCCCAGTGTTTTTTCTCTCCCAACATTTTGGGGACTCTGTTGGTTTGTTTTGTAGACTGGTGGCCTAAAAGAGAGGGCACTTTAAGATACAAAGTGTGAGAAAGAGAAACATAAAGGCAAGAATATAGGATTTGTAGTAACATTTTCACTCATTAAATATATAGGTGTTATTTCTTTGACTTTTTTAAGCTACAGCAAACTGAGAGCTCACTGATACTGACAGTTCTTCTGAAATTCTTTTATTGTAAGAATGGAAATGGCCCAAAATATTGTTTTCTGCTACTACTTGACGAAGTTACAAAAAGGCAATTCTGGACTGAAGAGGATGAGCCAGGTGAAAAGGTGAGAAAGGGCTAAAGGAATTCATACTTCTCTTTCAAGTTCCTGGAACGGTGAGTTAGAGTAAGGTGTTGATGTGCTGGTTTTCCTCTGATAGACAGTTAAGAGGGTCTTGGGATGGAGATGGAAATTTGAAAAGGAAAGTTTTTCTTTTTTTTTTTTCCATCACTGAACATATTTTAAGTAGACCTCATGTTTGCTGTATTCCTTAGTGGACCCACCAGAGCAGAGCACCAAGGAGGAGTGGAATAGGTGATAGGAACCTCAGTACCCTCCTATCTTCAGCAGCTGGATGACGTTTAGTTTTCTCACCAGGAATGCAGGGCTTCTCCTATCTTGGGTTTCTACACAGGAAACTGTCCATGCTCCACTGCTGATCACCACTGACTCAAAACAGAGACAGATTTTATTTATTTTTATAGCTTGTCTAAAATGAGTTACACATCACAAATTCTGAAGCTGCAAGTAATCTTTATTTAACCCCCATCAGAGCGGTAAGGACTGAGCTGCTGTGATAGCAAGACTGTGCTTTCCTTCTGTCCCCTTTGCACTTCTCTTTCCACTGTGGGGAAAAATCTGTTTAACATATACTGGTACTTTTGAAATAGTTTATAGCATGCTTCTGCTAGAATGTTTCTGGAGTACTTGTTAACTATGTAATCAAGGAAGTGCTTGAGAAACTTGGGATATGCAGAAAATTTATGAGTTAGGAGATTATAAAAGGTTTTTTTTTTTATGGTGATGTAGAGAGAGAATCCATTTTCCATCGCTGCTTTCACCTTCTGTAGTGAAAACATAACTTTTTTTTTCTTCTCATGGAATTCCCTGGCTTGTGCAAGATGTGTCTGAATTAGAACACTACTAGGTTTCAGCAATTAAATGTTGTGTGCCCCCTTTCCCTTAGAAAAGAAGGCCATTTTGTTCCTTACTTTTTCACTGGAACTTGCTTTTTCTTCTCCTGTGAATAGTGGAGGCTGTGAAGAGGGAAGATGCTGAGGTTGAAGTTACTTGAACAGGGGGACTTTGATCCTGTCCCTTTCCTGGGCACTGCTGTAGCTCAGGGGAGTGTGGGCAGAAGGCTTCCAGTCGCAGTGGGGACTTGGAGAAATAGGAGGCATGTAAGATACTGCTCTGGTTAAAGTTAAAAGTAGTAAATGTAGGCAAGCAGAGACGGGAACAGTGTGATGGGAGACGTCATCAGAGACTGGAAAATACATCGAATCGATTCTTTTCTGTATTGAAGTAAGCTGTGTTGTGAGAGATGAGTAACTTTTACTAGCTGAAGCATTTGTTGTCTGAGGCAAGAGCGGTTCTATGTGAAATAGGTGATTGTGGGATTTCAGCTAAAACAGGAGAAAATTTGGAAATGTTAAAACTTCTGGGTGGGCAGGAAGAAATTAGATTTAAGCAAGATACAAGAGTATGGTTCATCTGTCCTTTGCAAAATAGTGATGGTTGATTGAAGTGTTAGTCATTACATTCTGAAAGGGATGGATCTTAATTCTGGTTTAACTGCAAACCTCAACATTGCTGATTTAAGGGACAGCTAGAGCAACTACCTGATACATCATTAGGCTGCAGCTTGCTAAGAGGGGATTTAATGGCAAACTGTCACCGAAAGGCTCCCTTTCTCATTCCCTTTCTGTTTTCCCTTGCATCTCCCTTGTTTGCTAGAAGCTGAGGAGGGAGTAGGGCTTTTATGTTTTCAGTGGCTTGGAGCTGTTCAATGATTGCCTTAACACGCTGTATGAAATTCTACCCTTAATGAGAAATAGTCACCTGCCTAGTTTGGAAAATGAATAGAGGAGCATTAGATGTACAGTGGACGTTTTGATGTACAACTTGCAATAATCCTGTAGTGAGATAGGACAACAATTATTTTTCTCTCCCCAAATATATATATATTTTTTCTACCTTGTTTCATCCTGTGGTATCATTTGCTGTTTTTTATCTGAATTCCACGTAATTTGTTCCTGTCTCCTCGCCTGCTCAGGAATGTGCATATTCCCTGTGAAACTGTCTGGTATCTCGTTCTGGTTTCAGTGACAGGTTGGGAACTGCTTTACCTTAATTGATGTATATTTATTCAAAACAGAACCCGTGATGCAAGTACTGAACCCGCAATGAGAAACTAGCTGTGCCTGAACTTCTGACACCTTCATTTGTTTATCCAGTGTAAAGCAGAATTCTAATATTACAGTGCTAATATAGCTGTGATAGCATCAGACAGTGCTAAAATACATAGTGATTGTGTATGTGGGTTTTTTAACCAGCCTGTCATTTGCTGGGGGCTACGTGTTGTTGGTTTTAGCATTAGTGAAAATGGCTACGGTAACTCTGAGATAACACTTTGATTTTCTATTTCTTGGGCAGGGGGGGAATAGAGCTGCAGTAGATCTTTCATCTCGGAGCGTGTGAAGTTAACAAGTCAGGAAATGCTGCAGGGTAGTTGCTTGTGTGTATGTCCTGCCGGTTAAAGCCAAGGACTGTGACCTGGTATGTGAAGTGGGGCAAGTGGTCTAGACTGTGGTTTATCCAGACCTTAAATCAGTTTGTACAATTAAAACCCATCTCGACTTACCAGATAGTGTTACCCTAGTTGTCATGCACAACGCAAGCCTTAATGGGATGTTGTACACAGGAAGGAAAACAGACCTTTTTTCTAATGAACAGAGTTGACCTGTTTGTTAGAGGTGTCCTAATACATTATGGCTAAATGGGTACTTCAGAACTATTTTGTATTTTCAGAGAAGGGGAACTGGCTTTACTTTGAAATAATGGCTGTGAAAGAAGTTCTAGTTTTTTACAGGTAGGGAAAGAGTTCTAATTTTTACAGGTAGGGGTCAATATATAGATCAAATAGGACAAATTATTTACAGCTCTGGAGATCTGAACAGTTTAACATCAGTACTTCTGATTTTTCTCCAGTTAAATTGTGTTCAGCCCTGTGGTTAAAATACTATGTTTGAAGATCATAGAATGGTTTGGGTTACAAGGGACCTTAAAGACCACCCGGTCCCATGCCCTGCCCTGGGCAGGGACACCTCCCACCAGACCAGGTTGCTCCAAGCCCCATCCAGCCTGGCCTTGAACCCCTCCAGGGATGGGGCAGCCACAGCTTCTCTGGGCAGCCTGGGCCAGGCTCTCACCAGCCTCAGTGTAAAGAATTTCTTCCTCACATCTAATCTAAATTTCCCCTCTTTCAGTTTAAAACCCTTACCTCTCATCGTTGTTAAGGTTATTAAAATCAAATAAGTGGATTTATCTGCTTCCACTTAGTAAAGTTTGTAACATCCAGAGACAAGTTCAGTTTCGTGAAATGGGTTTTGCTTTGGTTTTCTTGCTACTTTTTTCTTTTTAGTATATAAAAAAATCCCTGTTATGGGTATTTGAGATTTCACAATTTCTTTATCGCGCGGATGACTAAAAACTAGATGAACACTCATGGAAATAACGGAAAAGATTGAAATGCTTGAGTGATTGAATGATTGAATTGATTGAATACAGTAGTATTTCCAGGGTGACACATTTCCAGAAAGGCACGGGTAGAAACAATACTGAGATCCCGCAACTGTTATGCCGGGATGTGTAAATTCTTATGACAGCAGCCTCCAAGGGAAGTGGAAAAGGGTTGCAGAGGAGTAACGCAGCCCACTGAGTCTGGATTGTCCCATTCTGTTTCTGTCCTTCTCCTGCCACCAAATAGTAAACCAACCCCAAGAGATGATTTGGCTAAAACAAAAACTCCTTGTTTTTAGCGTTTGTTTTCCAGCAGGGTCAGCTTGTAGCGTCCCTGAATGGATACTAGTGCTGGTGTGAGGCAGGAGGGATGTCCAGAGCTGGCAGCAGAAGGGGCAAATGGTGCTGTAGAAACCAAGATCAATCCTTGCTCCCATGGAACTGTCTCTTCAGGTGTCCATTCCTTCTGTTGAATTTCTCTGCTGTTTTCTCATTTGTGTCTTGTGTTCATCTTTGTTTTGCTGTGAGCCAGTGGTACAGCTGTCACAGGCATCTTGAGCCTAAACATGGTTTGTCACCAAGCACCCTTGATGCTACTGATTTTTTAGATGTTTGTTACTGTGAAGCTCTTGTTGAAGAGAAGTTTTATCATTGCACAGTTGAAGAATTAGATCCTGTTTTCTGGAAATGTGCTGCTCTGACAGTATGCTTATGAATAGCTAATTTCTGCTGTGTATGAAAGCAGAATAGAAATTCTCTGACTTTGGTACGTTTGTTTTCTCCTAATTATTCATAAAATGTGTTCTAGACTGTGCTGCTAAATACCTCACTAGAATGATGGTGTAAATCAGGACTTTGTATGGTTTACTGTGTAAAGCAAACTGGAGCCATTTGTCTTCATGTGTTTGGGGGAGTCTTCCATATGGACAGACTGACTAGTCCCTCATTTGGTAGGAGCAGCTTGTGGCTGAAAAGGGGATCAATACAGTAATCATTTTGTGTTGCTTTGAGTATTTTGTAAGGTTCTGGTGTGTGGGTGCAGGGTTTGGCTGTCTTTAAATAGAACATTTGGAGTGCTGCTGAATACTGTTGCTCTTCCCAGTGACTTTTTCCATGCAAACCCATTAGTGATGGTGAAGTTCCCACCTGATGAAGTCAATCTCTGGCTCTTTGTTTTTAAAAAGTAATGGAAGGGTTACTCTGGGGAGGAACTGCTTCCCCTCCAACCCCCCTTCTTTAAGTGTACTTCTTCTAAGGTTAATTTGCTTTTGGAATTTTTTTGTTGGTTAGGACTTCTGCGCTAGAGGCTGGCTGTCAGTGGTATGAATGTATTCTGTCATCTGAAACAATCACTTGCATCTCATAGAACAAGATAAGATGCTGTCCTTTGAACTTGGATACTGTTTGTACTTGAAGAAAGGCAACTTTATCTCATCACCTCTGAATGCATCTTGTCTTCAAAGTGATTGTTTAGGTATGTAAAGACCTATTGTCTTGGGACAACAAACTCAAATTTCTGCATACTCTTGCTGCATGCTACACAACGCTGTATGTTGGGCCTGCTTTGGGGTGTCTGTGCTATTCTTCTCAATTCACTAAATCAAACTTCAGTCTTTATTTGAAAAACAAAAAGAACAACCATACTGGGATGCCCTCCATAATATGCTGTTTGTTCTGATAATCAGGCTTTCAGCGAGGAAAGAGATCTCAAGAGCGTGTATTTTAACTAAGTCCTGTTAGGACACTCTTTGTAGTAGCAACTTGCTTGTGTTGTTAAGGAAGAAACAATATTTCACACACCTATTGCTTCTTCTTAGAAGTATTTTTCAGTGCAAACTGTAGTCTTGTCCAGATAAGCACATCTGACAGCTATACAGGGCTTTGTTATGCTTTTCTATATACTTTGGGTGATCTATTCCAGATACACCTAAGCCCACTGCCCGTGCCCATCTGACCCTAGAGTCCCAAGACCTACACAGCGTGTACTCGGTGTATTCACGTATTACCAACATGAGTCCTTTCCAGCTCGTTCTCTCAGTGCTGTCTTGACTCCTTATGCCACCTTGTACAGAAATATGTGATGTGCTTTTCAAGTATGACCTTGCAAATGTTAGGTATGATTGTTTTTCTGAGGCATTGGATGACTTTAATTACAATTCTGGGAATGGACCATTGAATTGTCTGCAGGATCTGTCCTAAATGATATTTTGATTTATTTTTTTTTGTTGCTTGAGACTTGTAGTGCAAAGACTTTGACTTACTCCTCTTTTTGATTTGGATGGAGTTGTTATGGTAGTGAATGATTCTGGTTTGGAGTGCTGTGGACTTTTCTGAGAGAGTTGCAAAATAAGCTGTGGTACGAGTTTATGGCCCAAAACTTCAGCACTAAATTCCAGAGTGAACAGTGAGAAACTGCCAAAACTGGAATTGGAATGTCCATAGAGTTGGAGTGAAGTAGAGAAAACAGGATACTGCTCAGGTGATGTGATCTCCAAGGGTCTGACTTGAATGCCACCCTTTTGAAGCAAGTAATAGCGTTCCCTTTAATTAATTTACTGGGTTGGACCGTAGACCTGTAGAGAAGTCCCAGAAATCGAGGTCTCTTCTTCTGTGTTTCTGCATCTTAATGTTCTGGACAATAGGAGTTTTGCCAAAGTTGTTCATGTTTCCTGCGTTCCTCTGCAGTGCCAGCTTTGTTCTGTGCACCAGTGGCAGACTGAGGTGGTGCTTTAGCGAGTTACAGCATGAAGAAGGATCTTTTGGATGGAAGTATTAAATATTTAAAATCTATTTTGCTGAAGCATTGGGTTGTCAATGACTGCACAAAAGAGGATGCAATTCCAGACAGCGATCTGGGAAGGGGGAAGGACCTCTTTCCATCCATTTGGGAGCATCACAGTGTTTGAAATGAACTGTTAACGCATTTACGGCCATTCTGGTGAATTAGGAGAAGGCTATGGATGTGAATAATCAGCTGAGGCCTCCACAGGACATTCCTGCAATAGTGTTCAAGTGACTGGAGAAATTATGGGATGCAGCAAAGCACACAAACACTGTAAGCCTTTTAGTCAGACCAGGGCAGTCAGTGGTTTACTACTGCAGCAAGTAAGGCTCAATACACAGGAATTTATACAGTAAACAGAAACTCATTCAAGTTTCTGAGCTCTGTGTGTTCTTTGCTGGTTTTCCCCTGTTATAATCCCTAGGCTCTCTTTTTATATCTGCTCTTTGAGAGAAAGACTTCAGTCAACTAAAGTTTGAGGTGAGCTAAGGAGTTGTTAACCGGCGACACTGCTGTGTTACCTAAATTAATGGTACTGTGGTCTAGAAGGTGAATTGCTTTTAACAAGACTAGTTGTTACGGTGATACGGATAAGGCTTTTTAGTTCTTGCTTGCATTCTTGTTTGCTTTGCTGGTTCTGGTTCTGCCTCACTTGCTCCCATGGCTTCCAGTCATCTAAAATGAGCCATGGACTTCTCTGCTGTGGCAGGTTCCCGATTTGCATTTAGGACCTGGCTGACCCATTTGCTCAGAATACGTGAGAGCCATCAAAATTTGAATGAATTTATGAAAGGAAAATGGGACTAACAGACACCGAGGTTTTGATTTCATGAAGAAAATTTTGGGTTACTAAAGGCTGGCTCTGGTATTGAAGGCTTCATCTTGTAAAAGCACCATCCCTGGGTGGCGTGGAGACTAAGGGTAAATTAGGTCTAGAACACACACCAAACAAATACTGACTTTGGTCACCCCTCCAGATGCTGAAGTATGTGAAAGTAACAGCGGGCAAGTAATGAAAATCAGGGTTTTTTTAACAGAAAATAATTGCAAATGGAATTGCAATGAGTTGCCGAATCAGGAAAAAAATGGTGGTGTAGGCTGGGATTCGTGGTCAAACAGTAGAGCAGGTTGCCCTGAGTGGTTGTGGGCATGACTCCAAGCAACCTGCTCTGATTTCGGAGTTGCCTGGGGTGGTTCATGCTGGAATAGGTGACCTCCAGAGTTGGTGGGACTTGGTTGGACTTGATGATCCCAAGGGTCTCTTCCAACCTATGATTCTATGATTCCTTCCCGTGTACATTATTCTGTGATCACTGTTTTGTTGTTTATTGGGGTTTTGGTTTGTTTTTTTTGGTTGGTTGGTTGGTTGGTTGGTTGGTGTGTTTTTTGGTTGTGGGTTTGGTTTGGTTTGTTTTTTAAAGGGAAAAAATATTCTGGGGAAGACTGGCCTGCTATTACTGAAAGGAAATACTTCAGGATTTTATTTCAGGACCTTTCCCTCATTGTTTTCTGGGTGTATGTGGGTGAATGTGGCTTTATAAGGGTTAGATCATCAAATGGATTAAATACCATGTTTTGGAAAAAAGACTAGCATGGAAGAAGTAACGTGTTGATGTTTAAATTCAAAGAAAGCACTTCTTACCCTACCTTGACATGAAGCCCTTAATCACAAACACCTCTGCCTTTGGGAAAAAATAGGTGGTGACAGGGAAAATAAAAGGTGCTGTATTGGAATGGGAATTATGAGGGTAGTGGGAGGTTACTGGTGGTGTTTTGCAGTATAGTGTCAATACCTCAACCATTGTCCACTTCAGTAGTGTCTCTATAATGACATTCTGTTCCAGCTATCAATCCTACAAGCAAAAGTAGAGCAATTCAATGCCTTTCTCGCTTTTGAAGACCAGCTCCTCTCTGTATGATACCACTACAGATCTTCACCACCCAGGAGTTAGTTAGCATGAACCTCTAACTAAAAACATTGTAGAATTTGATGGGGAAAATTTATATTACATCAAGTGATTGGTTTATTAACAATTCCTGGGGGGGGGCTACACTCTTTGCATGTTAAAGTTATTACTAAATGTACTAGAAGCAACTAGTTATGATTTTCTTTTTTTGTCTGTTCCTTCAAATGTGACTTTGGAAGGGAAAAGGTTTTAAAGTTCGTTCCAGAAGGCACTTTCAGAGATGGATGATTGAAAACCCCTCTCCTGAATGGCACCTTGCTGTACTTCATAGATCATAACAGCTTTTATTCACCACTGTGATTGTTTTTTAAATTACTACCTGTGGATGAATACTTGATAGAATTGGCCTGCTGGCTGCATATTTGCTTTGATTGGGGGCTATCTTGAAGTTGCCTTTAAATTACATGGGGTTCTTGATGATCCTAGCATTTTCTAATCTTTGTGCTGCATGGATTGTTTTGTTTCTTAGATTCTTGCAATTTTAGGAAGCGTAGTAATTCTACCTTTAATTTCTTTTCTTGTTTAAAAAAAGAAAGTGTGTAATTTCAAGCCAAGATATACAGAGATACTTCTTTTAAAAATCAAAAAGATGCTGGGGGTTTTGCATTATTTTCTGACTGGAAGCTGTAAATTAGGTAATCAGTAATTATTGTGTTAATAGTTGCTGACGGACTGGAAACTGTTTAATTTATAAAAGATGGATTTGTCACAGGGAAGAAAAAAAGTGAGATCCATGGGAGCGGTGTACCAAAGCCATGCTGCTTTACTACTTCATGGGAAAGTATCAGTATGGCAGTGGAAAATATCAGTATGGCAGTGCTACGTGTTTTGCTACAGATGGCTGTTTCGTTGGAGTGTCACTAACGAGACAGGCAGAAGGGGGGAAAAAAAATGAGAAAATGAATGTCACAAGACAAAGTTGACAGTTGAAGTTGGTTGAAATATTCTGAATAAACCATTTTGGTTTGGTTTTGGGTTTTGTTGGTGTTTTTTTTTTCCAGAAGTTGCACTGTTGATAAATCTGTATAAAATGTTCCAGTCTTCTCTTTTGATGAAAAAAAAAATATGTCAGAGGCCCTTTTGGGAGTGTAAAAGATCAGGAAGATTTTATTGCTTGTTAGTCAGGGTACTGGTCTGGAATGTGAAAGAATCGGATTCCAGTCCCTTTCCTGGCTCGGAATGACTTGGTGCTATTGAAAAGCCATCGTCCCTGACTGAGAGAGACAAAGAGGTACCTGAACATCCCGGGCCTGTTTCCTGAACAGCCGTAACCCCAGGCAACAGGAAAATCTAGGTTTGGGGTTTGAAAATGGAACACTCTGAAAATCTTCTCGATGTTGGGGGGAGGGAGGGGAGCAGAGAAATGAATAAAAAGAAACAGTGCTGCAGAAATTCCCGTGAAATGTAATTGTCCTCTAGATAGCATTGAGAGGTGTGCCTATCACTGGAAATATTTAACCAATCAAAGACTGTCCGTAATCTCCATAAATTCCTTTCCCATTTTTATCAGCGGCAGTTCCCAGCTTCGGTTGCCGTGTCCTGTGTGCCCTCTGTCCCCAGGACTGAAGCTTTTCCCTTTTCCTTCAGAAAACAGCTAGAGTGAATGAGCAGAAGGTAGGAAGGCCTTGGAAGGAGCGGGAAGGAGCCTGCTCTGACTGTATGAATGGTATGGAATCAATAAAGGATGGCAGCAGGAGAAGTCAGTGGTTTTCAATGCCCTGAAGTCCACAGCGTGTTAGCAACGCAGCTGGGATTGTTAGCCAGTGGCAGAGAGAGGGATTGTACAGTTTGTGTTACTCTGCTTCTTGGACCATGGAGAATTCTTAGTCCTTCTTTTTGCAGATCCCCAAAAACTTGAGTTCAGAAGGCCCTAGCTGCGTTTTGGGCTACCTGTGCCCTTCAGAATTGCTTTCTCACTTCTGCTCTCCTTTTTCTGAGGCGTTTAGCAGCTGGAGGAAGGAAAACAGAAGGAAACAGAGACATCAAGGTTGGAGTGTTCCAGTCCTTCTATTGTCTTAGTAGGGAGTTTGCAGGCTACAGGCATCTCCCGTACCTTGGCTGAGGGATTCATCTGGCCTTTCTCTGCCTCATTCTGCACCTACTGGCTGCAAATCACACTCTGCAGATTGCATTCTGTCCTGCTTTGACAAACAGACTGAACAGTCTAATGCAAGTACTTCCTGGAGGTGTTTAAAAGACGGGCAGGCGTAGTGCTTGGCGATGTGGGTTTTGTCAGTGTGAGGCTGATGGTTGGACTAGATGATCTGAAAGGTCCCTTCCAGCCTCACCAATTCTTTGACTGTAAGGCTCACAGGAGTGTCCCATGGCGGGGATCGTTTTCCCCGTGTCCCCACCATCTGGAGCAGTTATCCCTACTGTGACCTGCTCTCGCTGACAGCCCATTCACATGGGCCACCCGTGAAGGACTTTGGTCACAGCTAAAGCACAGTGAGGTGTCAGTACAGTAAAAAGGTCCTTTGAGCATCCATTCAGCTTCCTGGTCAGGTTTGTGAAAGGAAGAGATTTTTGTCTTCCCAAAGCCCAGTGAAAGGATCAAGAAAAAATGCTCCAGCCTGCTTTTTTTTTCTTTAAGCTGGCACAGGGGATTGCCATGCTCCATCAAACAGGCTAATTCCTTGGCTGCAGCGAGGGTCACCAAGCGCTGCTGCTTCCTCATGGATCTCCCAGCAGCTGGCTTCAGAGGGACAACAGGAAGAACAAGCCAGGCATGGAAAAACAAGAAGGCAACCGTGTTAGTTACTCTGCAAACTCTATCCGTCTCTGTTGCTCGAGGCTGTGTGTTTCTACTGCAAGGTTGTGGTCAAAGGAAGCCAGATATCATCAAAAACTAAGTGTGCTGGTGTTTGGTTTGGTTTGGGGGGTTTTATATTGTTTTTAGGGTTCCAAATAAGAGATCTGCTGGTGTGATTAGATTGTTGAAAGCAGAAATCACGTCTAGATAGAATGTCTTGTTTGTGTTGATGCAGAAACGCTAATAATGGTTAAAATACTGTAATATTAAGAGATCAGCAGTGCTGTTTCTCTGCTGGTATCCAGAGGCTGCTCTGGTACCATTCAGTGGATGATGTCTCTCATTCTTTAAAGTGATACTGCTTTTTAGGTAAGTTTATGTAAAGCAAACCAGAGGCCTTGTTACAATCTGTTTATTGTAAATACAAGTGGTAGAAATACAATTACTTTAACACAGAGAAAGCAGAAAGGTGAAGGAGAGAAAATGTGATGGACAAAATGAAATGCTTCTTGTATCCTTGGTGTGAAGCAGTGAAATCAGCAAAAAAGATAGGAGTTAGACCCTTTGGCCTGGGGTTCCAATAAAGGGCAGCACTTTTCCTCTATTTGTTCAGTGCAAAAGCTGATGAAACACGGGAGTTGATTTGGGAGAGGATAAAATTACCATATAGTGAAGAAGTCAGTGAGGAGCTGTGCAGATCTCCTTTAGGATGGGTTGCAAGTGCTTTGTTTTACTGCAAAAGCGTGCTGGTTTTGCCTCTGAAAGTTCAGTTCTTCATAGCATGGCACATGGTATACTGTACTGATATGGAAAGCATGGAATGGTCAGCCCACAAGTGTGTTAAAAATGGTTAGAGCTAAATGTAACAGAGTGGGTTTTTGATTAAGCAAGCACACAGCGCTGATGATTCCTGTCAACCTCTACCGTTTCGAAGGCTTGACAGAAGATCACATCTCTCTCTTTTTATGGCTGATTTAAATCAATCATTGTTCTGTCCGGCAGAATTCCAAGCCCCCATTTGAAAGCTCTTTGGAGAGTTATCCTTCCCCCACCCTAGGTTATATCTGCCAGATCAGGAAATTCCAGCTTCTTCTCTTAAATTTACTATGGAATCCCCAGAGTCTAAAATGCAGAAAACAGATTTTTGCTGGACTGTGAATAATCACGCTCCTCTCTTTCTTCCCTAACCTTTCCACATACTTGCTGATAGAGAACTGTAGCCACGCTGAGTGCCTGCAGACAAGCTGAAAAAGACCTGCATGGACTGTCACGAGCTTGGAAATCTGTCCTCTTGTTAGGTCAAACCCTGTGCTCATACGAATTCTGGCTGAATGTTATTTTTCCTTGTATTTGTTTGCATTGCTTGACTTAATATACTGTAGAGTGTTGAAATGGGTGCAGGCATCTACTGGCATTTCCAGCAGATTAGAAGCTTGGCTCCTGTTTAATTACACTGCACCTACTTTGAAGCTTTTCAGTACTTCTGGAATTTGGTTTAGATGACTGGCGTTTGTAGGACGAGAGTCAGAAGCTTCACCTCCAAGTAGATCCGTTTGGTTTTAAAAGCTTGAACCATACATGGAGTAATTCACAAAGGAACCTCAGGACATCATGTGGAATTGGGGGAAAAAATAGTATCTCCAAGTATTAATATTTATGTTAAAGATTTTTCACAAAGCAACTCGTGTAGATTGATTGGTGCGAGGTAGTAAGAGATTTCCATTGAGAAGTTTAAAGAGATTCCATAAGTAACTGGAGAGCAGAGATTTGTATCTGGGCTGTCTCTTAAGAGCGATCTTCTCTGTTCAGTGTAGAAGAACAATAAATGGGGAATGGAGATGTAATGCTTATCTTGGCAAGGAGCGACTGCCTGTTCCTACGGCGTGAGCTCATGTTGAGGTTTTTCATTACCCAAGCTGTATAAAAACTTTACATCTAACAAAACACTTAAAGTGATTTTTTATGAGGTAATCGTTTAAAAATACTGTGTCTTAGAAATTCCAGAAGTCTGTGAAACTGCAGCTTTCTAGTCAGCTGAATTTATTCAAACATTGCTTATATGGCAACTTGCCTCTTCCAGTACAAAAGCTAAATACAGCGTGGGAGATTACTGTTTAATCAATTGTTTGTGCTTAGGTGTTGTTTTTCTGTGAAAGTGCCTCTGCTGGCTATTTGAGACAGTATTGTTGCTTTGGGTGTCATTACCAATTGTTTTTAAACTCTCTCCTTACTAAAGCCTCATTAAGCAACTAGTTCTGGCTAAAAAAAAATATGTCAAAACGGCAAAAGTAAAGTCTCTTGGAGAGGACAAAATACTTTTTAGCTTTTATTTTGGCAACTATGGCAAAAGTCAGATAAGTAGAGTATTAGTCACAGACAAAGTTTGCTTCTATCCTCCTTGAAGGCAATGGCAAGGCTGTCTTTGACTTCCTTGACTCATGCTGTGAGGTTGTGTATCCTTTGCAGGATCAGTGTGCCAAGAAGGCCAATGGCATCCTGGGTGGCATCAGGAAGAGTGTGACCAGCAGGTGGAGGAGGGTGACCTCCCTCTTCTACTCTACCCTGGTGAGGCCCCATCTGGAGCACTGTGTCTAGTTCTAGGCTCCCCAGTTCAAGAAGGACAGGGAACTGCTGGAGAGGGTACAGCAGAGGAGCACCAAGATGATTAGGGGGCTGGAGCATCTCCCTTATGAGGAAAGGCTGAGGGACTTGGGTCTTTTCAGTCTGGAGAAGAGAAGACTGAGGGGGGATCTGATCAATACCTATAAATACTTCAAGGGTGGGTGTCAGGAGGATGCGGCCAGTCTTTTTTCAGTGGTGCCCAGTGAGAGGACAAGGGGTAACGAGCACAAACTTGTACCTGAAACGTTCCATCGAAACATGAGGAGAAACTTCTTGACATTGAGGGTGGCAGAGCCCTGGCAGAGGCTGCCCAGAGAGGTGGTGGGGTCTCCATCTCTGCAGACATTCAAAATCTGCCTGGACACGTTCCTTTGCAACCTGCTCTGGGTGGACCTTCTCTGGCAGGGGGTTGGACTAGGTGATCTCCAGAGGTCTCTTCCAACCCCAGAGCGTTCTGTGATTCTGTGACCTGGCGCTTCACATGTCTCTGCTTTGAAATTCAAGTGCCCTGTAGATCAAGGTGTTGCAATAAATAGACAGTTTTCCTAATTGCCCAAGCGTTTCCGTGTCATAATGGAAATTCAGCAGGAATTAAGCGCTGTCCTCTCTGATTTCTTCCCTTTCCTCAGAAGTAGGGCTTCACAACCAGGTGAGGTTCGCTGGTAGTCCAAAAACCACTCAACCTTCCAAAATCAGCCTGCTCACTTTCACCGCATCGGAACCGCCCGGGGTAGTTCAGCGCCTCTCCGATGTTGTGGTTTTAGCCATCTCTGCCTTAGTAGCTTGATCTCGAGGAGCAGTAGTAATAATTACATATTAAGGTATTGCCTGTGATCTCCAGCAAGGATCAGGGTTTCAGAGTCTGTTAGGAACTAGTTTTTTTCTAGTGAAAAAGCTCTGTTTTTCCGTGACTAGTTCCCACCAATCTGAATTGGGACTGCAGGTGGTTTGACCCTCTGTTAGTACCAGTAGTGAACTGGTTAGGCAGATAAATGGGGTTAAAAAAAAATAATGAAATAAATTCAATCTCTCCCACTAGTTAATTTCTTTGAACTGGCTTACTGCAGAGCTCTCCCGACTGGCTTTGCTTTCTGGTTTTACTGAAATTCAGTATTGGCCCAATTCAGTATCAATATTCAATATCATTCAATATCATTGCCCATCATTCAGTATCATTGCCCATCATTCAATACCATTGCCCATCATTCAATACCATTGCCCATCAACGGTGTTAATGGAAATCTAAGAAATGTCAACTTTAAGTAGTACTTCTTTTAAAAAACATCCTTTGTGACTATAACTCAACTGAGGGGGAAAAAATATCAACAAACCTTAGGAAGACCTCTAGTGACTCATTATAAAATGTTAAATAACTAAATGTTTATTAAATAAGAATACATTAAAGGGACTTCAAAGCCGTCTTCGGTTGTGAGTGGCAGCAGCTCCGTGATGTTCTCTGTAGTATGGCAGCTTGAAGAATTCTGTCTAACAAGGATCCAGTTTGAAGTGTGTGCACAAGGCCAAAGACTTGTCTTTTTTTTTTCTCCTTTTTTTCCCTCCCACTGGGAAGTGTTCTCTTCACTTTCATCATTGTAAATGAACTCTTAGGATTTGTCTATTATGTGTTCTTTTCTGTTGGCGAAGCACAAAGCTCGTGGCATGCTATTTACCCATGCTGCTATTCCAGCAGTTATCTTTGAAAATATCACCTCTCTTTTTTCTTGCTGTTGTTTGTTTGGGATTATTTTGTCCTTTTAATTATTAATGTAAAGGTCAGCAGCTTCTATGTAACTAGAGTCTTTTCTTTTAATTTACTTTGTGACAAGGTACTGTCTGACGTGGTTTCGGTCTCAGAATTCCCATTTCTAGTCACAGCAGCTGCAGGAAAGGAAGGAGTGCCAGATTTAATTCCTCTTTCTGCTTGTGAGAGAGTGAATTTAGAATCCAAGCCCCAATGGGAAAATGGTTACATTGGAATGTCACATTAACTGTCACTGTGGATCTGTTCTTTGGATATCTTTTTGTCTGAAAATTCAGCTTTTGAAAGGACTTAGAGTTTTGCCCTCGACAAAATGCGGTGGCAGCGAATTCCAGGTGTGAGTGTGTGTTGTACAGAACGTAGTTTTGAGCTTGCCCTTCTATACTTTCTGTGTCTGCCTCCTTGCTGTGTGAGAAGTCCTTTCCTTCTATATAATATTCCAGCTCTCTAAACAACTTCCAAAGGATTAATCTGTTCCATTACATTAGGTCCTAGACCCTGATTTCCATTGCCTGCTTTTCTCAGTGTCTCGGGCTGTGGTTTTATTTGCAGATTGGCTGTTTGACTCTGGCCTCTGCTAAGAGTTGAGCTGGTTTCTAAGAGTTGAGCTCCTCCAGGAGTTGAAGGACTTTGTGGGTGTTGGCAAAAATGCTTCTTTTTTTCTGTTCCAATTAAAAGTGATTCGGTGGTACGAGATCTGTTCACGGGTTTTCACACAAGCTCTTTCCTTTTTGAATTTTGAGTTTCTAAGCGTTAGTGTAAGCAGCTGAGTTTGAAAATGTGTAGAAAAAAAATCTTGTTTTGGTGCTCTCAGCTTTTCCCCTCTTCTTGCATACGCTTTCACCTTGAAAGGCAGGACTGGTAAAACATGGCTGTCACCGACTCCTTGGGAGTACTGTGAATATTGTTGTGATGTTTGTACACTTATTTAAAGAAATGATGGTAATTTTCTCGGCTCTATTAGTGACCACAGCCAGGGACTTGGTTTTAATACGTACTGTGCTCTCCAAAGTCATTCTTTACCCTGGATTAGAATAAGCTTTTTAAAATCATTGATGCAAACGCTAATGCACCTGAAGGGAGTGCGTTCCCACAGGTGGGAAAGGTAGAAAGCTCCATTCCAGGCCGGTAGGTAGAGCATTAGCTCATCTGGCAGCTCCAGGTTCCCTTTTCCAGGGTCTCACAGAATCCCTCAGCAGTCTTTGCAAGTTACTGCCTTGGAAGCGTTTCCCCTGCTCTGAACAACTGTTTGTGCCAAAGAGGAATGTGTGATAAGCAGTTGTACGCTGGGGGTAGAGGAGAGGCTTAAGGGTTCAGGGCTTTCTTTTTTTGACTGTTTTTTTTTTCTTTTTTTCTTTTATTATCTTTAGGTTTTTTTCTTCTTTTCTTGAACTTCACCTTTTCAGGAACCAATAAACATGTAAAAATTGTTGGGTTTTGAACCCCACGTCAAAGTGAAAGATGTTTAGTTAGTTTGATGTGAGAAGCAAAAGCTGGTTTCTTTTCTCTCTCTTTTTCTCTCTCTTTTTCTCTCTTTTTCTCTCTCTTTTTCTCTCTCTTTTTCTCTCTCTTTTTCTCTCTCTTTTTCTCTCTCTTTTTCTCTCTCTTTTTCTCTCTCTTTTTCTCTCTCTTTTNCTCCCTTCTTCTCTCCCTTCTTCTCTCCCTTCTTCTCTCCCTTCTTCTCTCCCTTCTTCTCTCCCTTCTTCTCTCCCTTCTTCTCTCCCTTCTTCTCTCCCTTCTTCTCTCCCTTCTTCTCTCCCTTCTTCTCTCCCTTCTTCTCTCCCTTCTTCTCTCCCTTCTTCTCTCCCTTCTTCTCTTCTCCGAACAGCTAATAACCTGTCTGTGTGCTGTACTCCTGCTTGTGACTGCTAGCAAATTTGCTGCACTCGTTAGAGTTGCTGGGGTGGCTTTTTTTGTTTTATTCAGGCAGTTTCTGGGAGTGGGTGTGCGGGAAGGAAGTCACAGCAAAACATTGAGATGTTTCCTGTTGGATAATTGTTGCATATTTCTCATTCCTCAAACATTACTGCCACTGTGAGAAAAAATTAATCTAAAACTTGATTACAAATAATATTATGAATAAAATTATGTAAAACCAGTAAAGATGCTGAAGAAATTCTGCATTGATTTTGTTTAATATACTACTGATTTGGGAGTATGTTGGAATACACAGAGAAAGGCAATTTAATTTTAATAAAAGCCTTGCAAACTGGAGTTCTGTGTGTTAAAATAATATGGGAAGGGATTGAATGTAGGCCAGAACGTATCTCTAAAGTCTTCTTGCAATTGTCATTGTACTTAGCATAGTTTTACAGCACCCTGGCACTTCAGCCTCTTGCACTTGTAAGTTCCGTGTTCCGTTTGTGTGAAGCAAAGCTGTTTGCTGCAGCCCTTACTCACTCCTTATTTCGGTTCTGTGCAGTTTCACTAACACGAAGGTCAGGCTGTGCCTTCCAGCACTCTGCTCTTAAGAATGTGAAGTTTTTTCTAGAGGTTGTCTTCAATGAAACCATAGCTGAAATTATTTGAGGGAACTTTCTGCACCTTTTGCAACAGGGGTTGGTAGAGGTGTTTTTTTTATGGACTCATATTAATATTAAAATAGAAGTATATTCCCTCTTCCCTCTTTTTTTTTTCCTTTTAACTGGTATGCTGCTTGCAGTTGTACAGAATCAGTGGTGTGTTTGTTTGTTTTCCACATAAAAAACTGTTAATGCATTTTAAAGATTTCTCCTTCTCCCGTAGCATCTGGAACTAGAACTTTCCAGTGCCCAAGTGGTTGTGTTCCATTTGAGCTGTGGTCAGGCCTGGTCTTTTTGCAAGAGGAGCTGCAGTGCTGCAAAACACGCAGTGATTTAATGAAGTATGCATTGAAAATTGTTACAAAAGAAGTGACTGGGTGAGAAGCTGTAAATGGGGACACCAAGAACTCGGCTCCTGAGAGTAAGTGTCTCCTCTGGGGCACAGCTGGTTGGTCTGTAACTGAATTGTGGTGAGCTCGAGCAGTTAGCTCAAGTTGGCTCTTCCCTGCTCCTGGAGCGATTGGGGTACTTGGCTGGAGTGCTTCACCATCCTGAAAGCTGAAGGTGTGGGAGGTTATTTGAGATGTTCAGGTGGATGGTGCTTTTCCAAAGTGCTTGTCACAGACTTCAGTTTCCTGCTCCTGAAATTGGTAACGCTCCTGCTGGCTTCAGTGGGAGCAGTTAGATGAGGAGGGTCTTTAAGCACCCTCTGTATGAATCCAAAAGTTCCTTGCCACACAGTGTGTGTTTGCAGGAGGAGTGAAGGGGAGTTCATGGAACAGAATGTTTAAAGTCATTTTCTGTAGCTGATGAGGTGAGTGGTGGAGTGAGATGGACTGGTGGGTGTAGGAAATTATAGAAATGAGGAGGGGAAAGGCTAAGGATAGGGAAGATCTTTTAATACTGATATTTACTGCCATGATTGTTCTCTGGGTTTGACTGTGTTCCTTCTTTGAAATGCGTTTCTCTTCCTAGATTTAATTTTCACACCACAGAAATGGCCTATATTTAACCCCTTAGTAGTTAACGAGCCCGATTTTGATACTTAGTGCCTGACACCTAGCCAAGCTGACAAATCATCCAAAATAACAGAATAAATGTTTTAATCCTCTATTATAAGTGTATCTGGTTTGAATTGTTCTAATAAAGTATTCCAGCCTATGGATGTTTCCCTCCCATTACTTAGTTTATCATGCTTCAGTTAAATCATCAACTCTTGGGGACAGATGTTGCTCCTGTAGAAAACTATTGTAGAGTTTGTACCACCTTTGAATTTGACTTGGGTCAGTGCTTGGCTGGGTTTGGGTTTGGGGAGTTTTGGGTTAGTGGTTTTTCTGTTTGTTTGTTTTCACTACTGTATTTCGAAGGGTGCGTCTTTCTGTTCAAGAGGAACAGTTTGATGATAAATGTATGAAATGAGAAGCAGAGTGATACAAGTCAAAGGAACGTTTCCATGTCAAGTTTGCAAGATTGGCAACATTTAAAATTATTAAAAAAAACATGATAGTGTTTATGGACTTAGATTAAAACTAATAGCTAAGTTTCTTGGTGTTTTCCTCAGTTAGTGACAACACAATTTCCCTCTCTCCCACGTACAGCCACCTGTATACGAATAACCTGTAGCAACACTGCCCATAAAAGCCCTTTCATAATGTCACTGCGTTTGAGCTTTCCAGGGGGAAAAGCTCAAAGGTCGTAGCGTTGGTTTATGGCTGTGGCATTATCCCTGTGCTGGGGTATGGTTATCAGACATTCCTCACATTCCAGGTGTCTAATATTATAGTGCTTACATGCCAGCGCAGGACCAACTGCTGCCTCAAAGGCAAAAAGCAGGAGGAAACTTTCAGGGCATTACCCATTTCCACTCCTCTGCCCAACACACATCCCCCTTCCCCCTCTCTTCTCCCCTAACCTTTCAAAATGTCATCTTTGCTTAGAACTTGACAATGTTTAAAGGGGTAAAGAAATTGCAAGTAGTGATTTGGCTGGGGGGGGGGGTTGCCTAACAA
>VZTM01009184.1:231555-249139 GCA_013400555.1 Jacana jacana
CTCCTTCCCCCCTTCCCCCCTTCCTCCCTTTCCCCCTTTCCTCCTTCCCTTTCCCTGTAGGCATAAAGCTACATAAATTAACATTATGGAGATTTTTCATCATTAAAGAATGGGGTGACGTGTGGTTTGAACTGCTCTTAGTTCTGTGTTGGTGTAGAAAAGGTAAAGAGATGCATGACCCTAACATATTTCTTTATTTTTCACCTCTATTCCAAAACAGAGGCTGCCACTGTGCTGCTCCTTGGGTGACGTGTTCTAACCTGGTACTGATGTCCACTTAGTTACTCTTTCAAAATAATACCTGTAATAAAGGGGCAGTATATCTTAATAATACCCTTATTAAAAGGGAATGTACCCAAGCAATACAAAGGTTGTACATAATGTCTTGGCCCGGTAGCTGAACGGGAGGCACCACTGTGTTAAGAACATGGTGTTTAGGAGCTGAAATCCCATCAACAGACTCATGAATGAGCTTTTTTGAGGGAGAGATTGTGCCTGGGATTTTCTAGTTCATAGAATTAAATGAACAAAGAATATGGCAGAAGGGTGTTTAATGGGCACACAGATTCTGTCCCTTTCCACAGCTGAATGTCCCAATTACCACTTTTTAAAGTTAGGAAAGTGACAGCAGTATCAGTAATTGAAAAATAAAGGCATTTTGTTGCAGCCTCAGCCCCTGTAATTTAGAACAGGAAATTGTCTTCCTGATGTAACGTAGCTTTCTCGCTGTGAATGGATCCTGACCTCAGCCACAGGCAGCAGCAATGCCTCTCCTTAACTCTCACCTGCAATGTGGAGCTACAGCTTGGTCTCTTTTGCCGTTCTATATGCTCTCTGCTGCCTGCTTATAGTATTCATCCCACTTATAATTTAGTTAAGTTGCCTCCTATAGGCTAAGGAGCCTGCATTCCAACTCCTCCTGTCATCACTAGGAAAAGAGGGAAGCCTTCAGCGTGATTCATCTTCAATCTAAATGGATGTGCTGAATCAGGCTCACTAGGGAACCTAAAAGAGTAATTCAGGTTAGATAACTAACTTCTGAAGGTAATGAGATGGATTGCACCCCTGGGTTCTATATAAGAAATCCATCTTGGGTGCCTGCAGTGAGTAAAATCCGTGTTTGGGAGGATATTATTTGGGATGGAGTTAGAAGACATGTTTATAGGTCTTTCAAAGTCACAATGCCTATAATAGCGTTACAAAGTTGGGTAAGAATTGAACTGGTTTTAGGATCCAACTTGAGCACTGAATTCAGGACTTCTAGTGAAGAATTTAGAATATTTTTCTTCCAATTATCCATTCATTTCCCTGACTGTGATTTAAGTTTTTGCATTTGCTGGGCTTGAGCTACTGGATCAAAACAAATTAAATTAAGAATAATAGTAAACAATTAAATACTTTCAGTTGTCCTTTTGCAAAATAAATGAGCTAATGCTGATCATCTCTTCCTGTTCTCTGCTTCTGTTGGGTTTCTCCTGGTATGTTCTAATAGGTGTTCATTCCTTCACATCTAAATAGCAACTTCTGGTTTATGCTCTCCATTCCTAGAGTGTGGAGAAGAGGTAGGTTTTCCAGAACAGTTTCTGTCTAGCAAAGGTACCAGTGAGGCCTGCATTGTGAGAGAAAACAAATAATGGGCCTCATTATGTATGAGAAGGAATGGGTGTGAAATTTAATCAGCACAGCGCTTCCCAGAAGGTGTCACACAGTATCTTGCTACCCGGGGAAGAACTGGAGGTCGTTTGGAGTAGGGGATAATTGGGATTTGGAGAAAGTTTTCAAATGCATGTTGATGTTGCTGGAGGAGTTGAGAGTTGACTGTAGTTGTAAGTGAATTCAAAACTCCAAGTCTTTGGCTACAGGTCAAGCACCACGCAGCACCGGAGGTACTCTCGGAAGTCATTTTGAAAGAGGTTAAGGTGAACCTGTTCATAACTCTCAGGTAGTTGTGTACCTGCTACCCACCCACACTTTATTGCTTTCTAATTTAGGAAGAGATTTGTTGTGGTTTGGCTTTTTTTTAGCCTGTCTCTTCCCCTTCCTCCCCACCCCCTGTTTTCTGGTTTCTGCCTACTGCATCCTTTCTGTCTTCCCCGCACCCTTCACCACATCTAGTATGGATCGCAATAAAGCAGTCTTTAAAAATGGATGCAAATAGTTCTGTCTGCAAGTCAAGCTGTACTCACACACCCCTTCAACATGGGCATAAAATCAGGTCCTGAAGTACACTAGGGAGGTGAGTGATGCTGTATCAGCTGAGCTCAGAAGAGAGCAAATACCAGAGTTTCCTGTTGGTAGAGCTGAACCCTAATGACAATATGGAGAACTTCTGGTTTGGTTCACCATTGATTTAATCCTGGATGGATTTTGGAGGGGGGGAAAAAGGAGTTGGAGAAGGGATGCAGTAGAATGCAGCATTACTCCTGCATAGAACAAGGTGTGGAAAAAACAGCATGTGAGTGCCTGTATGTACCTACACCTGCATTCACATCTTTAAGAGCGTGCACATTGATAATCTCAGATCACAGAAGCAGGAAATAGCGTGGGCTGCTCATACCTCAACAGAAAGATAACATTCACTAATGTATCTTGTACATTTCTCATTTTCCTTTATAGACCCTAGCCTTAGGAAGAAACCCTTCTTCTATGTGTTTTTGTGGTCTAGAGAGTGAGTCAAGCAAAACAGCTGTCCAGATTGTTCAATCTTGGAGGGACAGTCCATCAGTCTGTAGTTGCAGTTCCATTTCACAGTATCATCATCCTCCTCATTGACTCTAGATCCATAGAATCATAGAATCATAGAATCATTTAGGTTGGAAGAGACCCCTGGGATCATCAAGTCCAACCATCAGCCCTACTCTACAAGTTCTCCCCTACACTAGATCCCTCAACACCACATCTAATCTGCTCTTAAANGTAGAGACATTCTTACCAGTATAAGATAAATAATATACCAGTACCAGTACTATACAAGATAAGATAAATATATACCAGTACCAGACATTCTTACCAGCATCTGCAGATGCCATACCAGCTGTTAACGATAACATATATCATTGTAGAATCTACATTCTGAGATATTAACTTTNTGTAGAGACATTCTTACCAGCATGGCTGCAGATGCCATACCAACTGTTAACGATAACATATATCATTGTAGAATCTACATTCTGAGATATTAACTTTGTATTTTGGAAACTTGAGAGAAAAATGGGGCTTTGAGGTGGCAGTGCAGCTTCTCAACTTGTGAGCTGTATTTGTCTCCCAGGTTTCCCAGGGCATCTGTGGAGTTATTAGCACTGACATCATTGTATATTGTGTACATAATGGAAGTACAGAATGTTTCCTGGTGTTCTGCTGAGCAGCCACTTCTTGTTACACACACCTGCCTCTTGTTCTCCTGGCCAGGGAGTAACACTTCAATCCAGACCCTAAAATGGGAGTTTTATATAGGATTGGGTAGATAAAAACCTTATATAGGGGCTAAAAGCTAATAAGTTAGTCTTCACTTGGAAGGAGTTCTAAAAGGTTAAAAACCCCAAACAAACAAAAGAATTGCCCATAGGTGAGAATACTTGAGTTTAATGGTATACATTTAAAACACCCCTGCCTTTTGTTAAGTAATTAAACTTCATAGCATACTAGATGTGGACTTGAAGTCATCCTTTTTAGAGTATCAGCATTCTTTTAAGAACGTGTCAGTTGATGACTACAAACTGAAAAAGCATTATAAACTGTGTCAGAATATCAGTGCCCTGAGATGCAGCTCTTAATCCTCTATTATGGGACAATAAACCTCATTTTCCTTGGGTCACAGTTAATGAATGTAATAGCAAATCCATCTGTCACAGGTTGTGATCTTCACACGGACAAGATTCAGTCCTTGCTCTAAGTATTATTTCCTTTCCAATTGCATCTTGTAACTCTCTTTCCTTTCAACTTTTGGCTTGCAAATTTTCTCTTGCAGTTTACTTATCTTCGTGTCATGTTAATCTCATCCATTTTCCATCTGTATTTGGAAAGGACTTTTGAAAATCATGTTTATGCTGAGATGTTTCTGGGAGCCCCAAGCAATGGGGTATTGCCTTGTGCTGATTCCTTCTGAATTGTAAAAGTCTGTGTCGGGCTCAAAAAAACCCTGTCCTATTAAAAGAACAAAAAAGAGAGTTGTGGGGATGTAACACTCAAGCAATTGTGATCTTGTTATGTACAACCCTTTTTGTGTTTCAAAACTCTACTTGCTCAGGTCTTAAGGCTGCAGTGTCCAAGCATGATCCACCAGAGCAGGATTCATACAGTAATTTGTCCCCCTACTGCCCGTTTTTCATGGCTTCCGTCTCCCTCTTCTTCTTCTTTTGTTGAAGTTCCAGAGTGGGTCACTCAAATACTTTTCCATAGTGTTTACGAGTCATTTCCATGTAAGGAGTGGCTGGTATGAGAGAGTGATCCAATGACAGGACAAGGGGGAATGGGTGCAAGCTGGAACAGAGGAGGGTCCACTTGAATATGAGGAAAAACTTCTTCACAGTGAGAGTGAGGGAACACTGGAAGGGGCTGCCCAGGGAGGGTGTGGAGTCTCCTTCTCTGGAGACATTCAAAACCCACCTGGAGGCGTTCCTGAGTGACCTGCTCTGGGTGTTCCTGCTCCAGCAGGGGGATTGGACTGGAGGAGCTTTCAAGGTCCCTTCCAATCCTTGACATTCTGTGAATGGCTGCTATTTCTCATGGTGATAACACCTGGATGGAACATCCCCGTGGCCAGGGTGGTCTGTGGTCTGACCTACAGAATGTGCTATGATGGTAAGAAGTCGGTATTTGATTAAAATTGGTGTGGAGTGCAGACAAAAAGCCAGGATAGTACTGGGTTTGCATCCTTCCTGTAGAGGTGATTGGAAAATCACATCTTGGGATTGTTGGTGACTCTGGTGTGTATCTTTGGTGGAAGTATCGAATACTTATGCAGAGTTCTAAATGGGTTTATTAGAGCCCATCTAGCCATGTTTCTATGAGTTTGTAATCATCCCATCTCTGCTATATGGTATTTCACACATTTTTTTTTCTACTTGAACTACAAGACTTGTGTTTTGAGTTAATATTATAATGTTTGGTTAAGGGTGGCGTTGAACATGTATTTTTGTTCTTCATGAAAATCCACCTTTGTAACCTAATTTGAGGCAGGACGTTCTTCACAGCAAGCTGTGCCCTTATGTTGGCACAGGTAGATGTGACAGACCGAGCTCGCCAAAGCGCTGTAGCTTTTCTGTGACCAGTGCTCCCCTGGAGCAGTGCCAGCCTGGGAACTTTCTCTCCAGCTGTAACAAAATGCTAATCACGGAGCCATAGAATGGTTTGGGTTGGAAGGGACCTTCAAGATCACCCAGTTCCAACCCCCTGCCCTGGGCAGAGACACTTACCACCAGACCAGGTTGCTCAAAACCCCATCCAGCCTGGCCTTGAACCCCTCCAGGGATGGGGCAGCCACAGCTTCTCTGGGCAACCTGGGACACCTTTCACACCAAAGAATTTCTTCCTGATATCTTGTCTAAATCTCTTTTCTTTCAGTTTATAACCATTCCCCGTTGTCCTATGCTCTTGTAAATGGTCTCCCTTTCCAGCTGTCTTGATGTTGATAAGCACGAGTAGGTAGCATTTGGGCAGGTGTATTGGGTCTGGTAGTGCCTTGTGGGCAGTCATAGAATCATTTAGGTTGGAAGAGACCCTTGGGATCATCCAGTCCAACCATCAGCCCTACTCTACAAGTTCTCCCCTACACCAGATCCCTCAACACCACATCTAATCTACTCTGAAACACAGTCAGGGATGGGGACTCCACCACCTCCCTGGGCAGCCCATTCCACTGACTGACCACTCTCTCTGTGAAAAACTTTTTCCTCATGTCCAGCCTAACCCTCCCCTGCTGCAGCTTGCAGCCATTCCCTCGTGTTCTGCCGCTCATTGCCCGTGAGAAGAGACCAGCACCAACCTCTCTCCAATGCCCTTTCAAGCAGTTGTAGAGAGTGATGAGGTCTCCCCTCAGCCTCCTCTTCCTCAAACTAAACAATCCCAAACCAGTCGTTAGCCTGGTGGGCTATGTAGCTGCCACCCCGGCCACAGCAGCAGCTTCTGCTGCCCTGGGAGAAGGAGGAGGATGAGGAGCAGAATGGCAGGTCTGAGCTGGGCTTTCTGGAGAGCTCTTCTCCAAGCAGCCACACTCAGAGCAATGACATGTCTCGGACTCTTGGACTGTGAAGCAGCATATTGAGAAGAACAGGTACTACAGAAGTTACTCCTCCTTGCTCAACTGAGAAAATTTTGTCTCTGGCTGGCCATTCTCATGGAGAACCTCTCCCAGTAAGCAGGACTTCTCTCACAGCTTGCTTGTGCTGCTTGCAAGCCCTATTTTACGTCCTAGTGATCCAGATGTAATCCCACATTGGGTGTCCTGCCTGAATTGTGTAGGAGTTCTGAGTGTGCTTAGTGGTTTTGCACAGCAGCCTGTGACTGGCAATAAACCAGCAAACTTGCCTTATTGTGAATGTGTTCAGGCCCTCAGCATTAAGCATTAGTAGCCTTCATAGGATGATGTTGTAAACTTTTGGAGAAATATGAGGAAGCAGATTCCTGCTTATTAATTTAAAAAGAACACAATATCTACACTTGGCAGAGATTTCTGGATTGTAAAAGCTTGATTCTTTGTAATTTCTTCAACTTGGAGGAATAAACTTACTGCCCCACTTAAAGAATTGACAGGTCAGATCCATCAACAATAATAATAATAATAAAAATATATATTTGTGGGACAGTGATTTCTAATTCATACCTGTGCTCCAGTCTCTGTTTTCTCAGCTGTAAGAAAAATTTAGTTGCCCAGTTTTGTGAGGTATTCTCTGCGCGGTGCTTTCTCCACAAAAAAAGCCCATTCGTTTTGTAGCAAGTAAAATGTGCTGTTCTCTTTTATTCCTCACAAAAAATGTCAATATAGCAGTTTCTTTGGGTCAGAAACTAATTGAAGAAAAAAATACTGAAGCAAAAAAACCCATCTGTGAATCAGACTTTTAGCTTTTTATTTGTATAGATTTTTAAAGGTGAGATGAAAAAGCAGTCTTGGGTGATAGAAGTTAAGCAGCAGAGAGCAAAGGAGGCGATGCTCATGTGCTCATGGGTCCCACAAATAGACTTTGATAATCTTCACTCTGAGGATTTTTTTAGCTTTTTAAAAAAGCTCTGGATATGTACTAATTGTATTGTTACCATGGTGACAATAAAACCTGAAATCTCTTGTTCTTCCTATGAAATATATCAGGATATCAGATGGGTTTATCAACAGGAAACTCAGTACTCATTTAAAAAATGACACAAATATGATGTAAAGCTTTGCTCAGCTTCAGTGGGAAAAGAGCCCACGTGTAATTGTTAGCAATCTCTTGTACCAAGTAGGCACTCCATTAGTAAAATGAAAAGCCTTAATTGTCTGTCTGTCTGCCTAGAAAGATGCCATTTGGGCACCTGAAGGCCCATTAAATGCTACTTATAACACAGGTACTCTTCTGGCTCTGTGCATCTGAGATGGTTGCATGCTCTTTTCTGTGGTCATTAGAGAAGATGACCTTGAAATCCTGTGCTCTCATCACGGACTCAAGGTTGAAGGGTCCAGTTCTTCTGCACAAACAGAAGTGTAGACTTCTTTCTCTACAAGCTGTTGGTTATTGTTTAATTTTAAACTGTCAAACGTTAAAGATGTTGCAGTGAGTTTCTCACTTGAGTGCCTGCACTGAAAAATGTTTGCAATAACTTATCTTCTTGGAGTTAATGAATTCAGAAGGGTGGAATAGGGGAAAACAACCAAGAGCCTGAACTTCAAGAGGGAGAAGATGGCTCGCTCTTCTTTCTCCTTGCTGCCCTTGTTTAGCTTCTGTCATAACAGGCATTAATAGGAATGGCAAACATGCATGGAAGAGAGAAAAGCCGTGCCATTTACTTGTTTCTTTGGCTTCAGGTTAACAAAGCCCTTGTCATTTGCGGATTGTGTTGGGGATGAGCTGCCGTGGGGCTGGGAAGCTGCGTATGATCCTCAGATTGGTGTCTACTATATTGATCACGTCAACCGTAAGTATTTTTCAATTTATTTACTCAAATCAGGGTTGTATAGGAAGGCTCACCTTGATTAGAGTTTCCTGAGCAGCTTCTGTAGCGTGGCTGGGAGCGGGGAAAGATGGGCTTGGTTGGGGATGGTTGCAGATGTATTACAGCTGGCTCCAAATTATCCATACGCCTCTTACCTTTTGCTGTGGAAGAATTCCATGTAACCTGTAGTAAATAGAGCTGGTTTACATCTGGTGGTATCTGTAAAGTGTAGGACCTTTGGTAGCTGTTCTACATTGGCATAGTCCAAAATGAGTAGCAAAACCTGGCTTCCTCTGAACTACTGAAAGGAGCTATTGTAGAGGAGGTAGTTTGGAGCGTGGTGGGGTGTGTTTGGAACTTCTGTACGAGCTGTGGCAAAAACGTACTGCAGTTCTCAGAATGTTGTAGAACACATTTCAGGCTATAAATAATGCTGTGTTTTGTAGTAATTGGAAAGGGGATGGGGAATCAAAATGCTGGGGAAAATTTGCCCTTTGGTATAACATTATTGGCTTTAAAAGGCTGACAAGAAAATCTGCTGGTGCAAAATGACTACATCTGTTTCCACATATATTTTTAATTGCATGGGAATTGCGTCTAAACCATACGAAGCTATAGCAAAATTTGAAATACCACGTTTGTTAGACTTACTGAAACAAATATGCTCCTGAAAGTGTTTCCATCTTGGTTTTATGCATTTATTACTTCATAATAATTCATACCTTTTTCTATTTTCTCAGAAATTGTCTTTTATAGTATAACAGAAGAGGTTCCATTTGGGATCGATGCCTGCATCTGTGCTAGTGGTGCCGTGTACTTACTCTAAAAACAGTCAGGTGTCTGTGGCCATTTGAGATGGTTTAGGTTTTGCAGAGACACTGCACAAGGTCAGTAGGTAGGGCATGGACATTAAGAGACCAATGGTCTTCTGGAAGAAAAAAGCTGGAGACAAGGGGTTTGGAGACATGGCATCTCAAATGTATGGGCAACTGAATCGACCTTGAGAGGTCTGAGCTGCTTTTGTAGTCAATAGATATCTAGTAGATACAGTCAACGTAACATGAAGTGGGATTGTAGCTGACTGGTTGGGTGTCTGCTTAGAAGATGAGCTGATTTAAGATCTTTTTGTTGGGTTGGACTGGAACTTTGACTACTGGAATGGGGCATTAGATATCTAAACTGAAAGAGGGGAGATTTAGACTAGATATAAGGAAGAAATTCTTTGCTGTGAGGGTGGTGAGAGCCTGGCCCAGGTTGCATGGAGAAGCTGTGGCTGCCCCATCCCTGGAGGGGTTCAAGGCCAGGTTGGATGGGGCTTGGAGCATCCTGGTGTGGTGGGAGGTGTCCCTGACCAGGGCAGGGGGGTTGGGTGGTCTTTAAGGTCCCTTCCAACCCAAACCATTCCATGATTCTCAGAAGTGGACATTTAACCTTGAACCGAATCCCACACAATAATGGAATAATAAATAGTGAGAGTTCTCTATCTTATGTGTGGTGTTAAACATTCCTGAATTTTAAGAAATAGGGACATACTTGGTCAAATTCAGAAGGTGAAGAAAATAAACCATTTGCTTCTGAATCTAAATGCTATTATCAGAGGAAACTTTTATTTCATGCATGCTCAGAAACCTTTAATCAGTTCTGCAATTCTCGGTCTTGTAGCTTTATTGCCTTTTTTTCAGAAAGAGGTTAAATACTTACTTTTAAATGCTACTTCTGTGCATTGAAGGCCATTTCCTGAGTATTATAAGCTGTTCATGAGTTGAAGCTCTGCTTCTCACATGTGTAAGATGTTGAGGCTTGAACTGGGTTGTCTTGGGATTCTCTTGAAAATTGTTAATGTGCTGCAAACATTAACACTTCCACTCCGTAGAGCAGAGCTATAAGTATGGTCTGTACACGTGTCTTTCTGTGGCTGGGACAAAGAAGTGCAATTAGTTAGATTTCTTTACCTTCTATTAATGTGTATGATGGAGTACTTTGGACTGTGGTGTACTTCAAGTGGTTTCCACCTGCTGTTGAGTATTGCCTTCCGTCCCTGTGACTTTAATGTACGTGTTGCTCTGTAGCAATTCCAGTCAAACTTCTTATTTTGTCAAATGGTGTATTTTAGATTTGTACCCTCTGTTTTGCAAAGCATTGTGCTGAGAGTTCTCTCGAGGGTCTGGGAGGTAAATGCCCAAGAATCTCCTCAATCCCTCGTTTGTCTGATGTGCCAAATGGGGACATTATAACTTCATCTGACTGGGACACGTACGTTGTTTTGATGCTATTGAAGTCTCTGGTATGGAGGTCACTAATAATTAAGGGAGAAAAAGCCTTTCTAGAAAAGAGGTTTTGCCCCTCCTCACCGCTAGTTGAGATGTGTTGAATATGCTTCTTGGATTTGAGCTGTTTAAATTCAATCAGGGCAGTAGCTATGTTAGAACAAGGAGGACTCCTTTGCTCTTTCCCCTGTATTGAGTATTATTTGATTAATTCTCTCTTTTACTGGACAAAGAAACGCAATGAGGGAGAAAAACTGTACCCACTGCTAGGAGGGAGAACCAAATGGATAAATGCCTGGAAAACAGGTCAGATAAAGTGGAATTCCAGGACCCATAAATGGCAGCTTGAGGGGAGAGCACCTTGGGAAGAAACCTGCTCCCATGTGTTAGGGAGAGGTGACTCAAGACACTTCATGTTCGCTGCCTTCTGGATTAATTTAATCATCCAAATGTATGAGGGAAGGCCCATTGATTTTCTCCTCTTGCATTCCATAATTAATTATTCTAAACAGCTTCTCTGTTACCTCTTCTTTTTGTCACTTCTCCTTCCAGTATCGTTCCTACTGTGCTTCTGTACAACCCTGTGTTTGATCCAACTGCGAAGTTTCAGCTTGTTCACAGGACTTTGGAGGCATTGGAGTAAAACTGGCTTGTCTGGTTAAATTTCTGAAACCAGCCCGATGAACTGTGAGCCACAGGCTAGAACTTGGAGCAATAGACTGTAAATTCAGAAGGTCTCACTCGTGGTTGTTGCCTCCTTTTCTGTTTAAAAACTCAAGGTTGAAAATGTCAAGGATGTAATTCCCAGTAGTCGTTGGTGCAGGACTTAATTCTGCTCCTCTCAAAGGGTGGGTATTGGCAACATTATTTCAAGAAAGCAGTACTGGGCTGGACCTTGCAGTTAGAAAAATTCTACCAAATTTCTATAATTTCAATTCTTCAAAAATTATTTAAATTTATTATCATTAAAAATATATATATAATAAAATTCCACATTGGTGTAATTACCTGCCTTAGCCCTTTGCCTTCCCTTCTCCCATACAAACCTGAGGAAAAGCTGACTTTCCTTAACTGCCAGTGGAAACTCCATTTCTCCTCCACAGAGAAGGGTAAGAGTTGGCTGTGAGCAGTCTGCAGTTGTACAACGCTCCCTCAGACTTGAGGAACGTGCTTTTGGTGTCAATATGTTTAAGTATAATTTGGTTTTATTATCATCACACGTTTTCTACAGTTTTATATATTTTTATGGGGTTGGGTTTTTTTGGTTTTTGGGTGGTTTTTTTTCGAATACAGTTGGGTTTTTTCCTAGCTGATTTGCCTTGGAGCTTTTTTCCTGATCCTTTTGGATGATGCAACCCGTTTTGAGAATCCCTGACTGAGGTCATTACTTTATGAATATATTACCCCAATTAGGAGTTTTAATGGGATGCTTTCAGCTTCAAGGGAGACCAGATTACAGGCCATCTGGCAAGGCAGAACCTGCAGATGATGCGGGCAGCTAATACTGTAAGAACCTAATGCTCACCCTTTGCTTCAGTAGCACCCTGTGTTAGAGGGATGGCTGAAGGGATATTATCTGGTAGCCAAGGATGGAGGATCCTTCCCTGCAGGATCCCTCTTACTGTGGTTTGGGAGAATCCAAAGATTGATTGATTTATTTATTTATTAGTTCATGCTGTTCATCCTTACAATCCTTATTGTGCTTGTGTTCCTCTACCTCAACTGTCTGATTTGCTAACGTGTACCAGTTGAACTAAATACCATGGTTGGGAACTCCAGGCAATAACACAAGCCTAGTACTCCATTTACTGCCTCTACAAGCAAAGTCATCACTTTCACATTTTTCCAATTCTTCTTGTGGGGTTTTCAGCATCAGGCGTTAAGTGGCCGAGATGCAAACATTCTGCTCTTAGAGCTTGGATCTGCAAACACTTTTAAGCTGATAGAATCTCTGAAAGAATTGGTCCCACTCTATTGCTACCTCTGGCCTTTTGTTCTGTCCCTGCAGTGGTTTTGCTTATACTGGCATGCACACTTGCGTGGCCAGACAGTGAATCAGATCAGGGAGCTGATTCGAGTTGAAAGTAATCCGGTATGGAGAAAAAGAAACCCCCACAGACTTGCTATTTGTTCTCCTTTCCACACCCCTATTTTATGCGAGCCAGAGAGGGAAGGTGACCTGGGGCTCTGAATGAACAGCCAGGTGGGAGAGATGGACAGCTGCTTTTCATGGTTGAGGGTGCTTTTGGATGGCACTCGTCAACTTCCATGGGTTCTGTGCTCCGTGCAGCCTCGCCAGGAAGCAGTTCTCACTGGGAGGCTGTGATTTCCCAGTGTGGTGGTGCCAGCTGAAGCAGCGGTCCTTCTTGTACCCACGGTGTGTCGGCACGTGGATGGGTAGTAAACACGGACAGCTGGGCAACGCTCTGCTTCCCGAGGTGTGTGAGCTGTTCTTTCCCATCTCCTTGTCCATCCCCCAGCTGCTCAGGTTTTCTGATCCACATCATTGCATAGGATGTGTGTAGACGAGTTTCCACGCTTTCTGAGAGCCCCCTTCTGCTGTGAGGACAGGCTGAGAGAGTTGGGGTTGTTCGGCCTGGAGAAGGGAAGGCTCCGGGGAGACCTCAGAGCCCCCCTTCCAGTCCCTGAAGGGGGCTACAGAAGAGATGGGGAGGGACTCTTGATCAGGGAGGGGAGACATAGGACGAGGGAGAGCAGTTTTAAACTGAAAGAGGGGAGATTTAAATATTAGGAAGAAATTCTTTCCCATGAGGGTGGTGAGACACTGGCCAAGATTGTCCAGAGAAGCTGTGGCTGCCCCATCCCTGGAGGGGTTCAAGGCCAGGCTGGATGGGGCTTGGAGCAACCTGGTCTGGTGGGAGGTGTCCCTGCCCAGGGCAGGGGGGTTGGAACTAGATGGTCTTTGAGGTCCCTTCCAACTCAAACCATTCTATGAATAGTATGAGGGAATCCTAGACTACAGCCAGTTCTGCCTTGCCTTCAGCGTCCTACACCTTCCTAAGTAACTTACCCCCTTTACTTCCAGTTCTTGTTTTTCAGGCTCAGGAATAACCCAGCAAGTGTTTGTTTTTCTTGCATTGTTCTAGTTAACCTACAAAACAAGCTCTCTGCTGTTGGTAACATTTTGTGGCAAAAGTAACAGAAAGGAACCCAGTGCTGGTATTTACAAGGTAAGGATGGGAAGGAATAGCTACTCCTCGCCCAGCAGTATCTCAGTCCAGCACACCACTTTCCTTTTGCCACTCTCTACTTGGCATTCTGTGTGATGATTTTTCTCCCTGCCCTCCCCTCCCAGCGCTTTCCTTCAAAAAGGAGTTCCATATCTACCTTCTCTGCTTCTGCAGCTCTTCCCTGCTTAGTTTTCATTGTCCACTTTGGAAGCATGAATACACCTTTCCCAGACACTTCTTTCTGCCACCGTTTCATCCACTGAAAATCCCACTATGAGTCTGCAAGTACCATTAGCTTGATGGTATGAGTCAAATGGTGTATCATGATCATAAATGTCTACTGTTTGTTCCCATGACCTGTCACCATCTTCTAAGCAAGGAGTGACACGCAAGTGTTTGAGAAACAGTTCTGGAGACTCTTTACTGTCAACAAACACGTGGTGAAAACCCAGTGCAGTATATATCTTTATCCCAAATCTTATTTCTAGGCATCTTCTCTGCCCCCTGGCTACAGGAAGGGATTACAGTAATCTGGTGCATGCTGGCTACAGAAAAAAGGGCTTGAGAAACGAAGGCTCTGCATTAAAGATGATTTGAGCTGCTGACTTTTATGGAAGGATCATACTGGCATCTTTTTTGTAAGTCTTGGTTCTGGTAGGTGTAGCAGGAGAGCATTACCCATTTATGGATAATGCAGAGCAAAATACTCAGAGTCTCTACAGCGTTTGACTCTGAGATCTATAAGCATGTGCCACCTGGAGGAAACTAATGTGCCATAAGGGTAATGTGTTCAGTATTTCTTCATAAAAATCTCTGAATAAATATTTCTTGGAAATCTGCTCATGCTTGCACAGCGTAGCTGGAAAACACTCTCATTTTGTCTCATTACTCGCATTCAGGCACGGAATTATTTTATGGAAGAGTAAAGAAGGTGTCTGGAAGAGAGGAGGCATTTTTTGTGTGTGAGTTCTGTGGCAGGATACAAACTGTAGAGAGCTCAGTTCAGAGCATACTCTGAATAACCTAATTTTCCTTCATGTCTCTCTTTAGAACCCATATTCCCTCTCATTATGTGGTAGAATTTGATTTTCTTGGAGTATCCAGCAATGTTTTAGATCATTTTTGAGACACTCTATATGTCATCTTGTTGGGCTGCAGGGTCTTAGGGAAACTGTTGTCTCTGCAATGTGCTGGTCTGTGTTTTTATGTACCCATTGAGCAGATACATCAGTGTGAAATGGTGTGATGTTTCTTTGTGGTTTCTTCCTCAAAGTTTTGGGTACACAATGCTTTTCTGGTTTGAGTTGGAATTGTAAGTATTTTTTAAAAGCCAGGGGGGGGGAAAAAAGACTATAAGGGGGTGAAAAAACCCACGTGGTTTCAGACAGCCTCTGGTATGGAAAGGGTAAAGTGCATTCCTTAGGCCAGCCCAGTAACACTTGGCTCTTCGCCCTCAAACTGGTGCATTTGCTCCTTGGCTCTTCTAAGACTTGCACCTCAGTTGCCTGCAGTGTTTGTTGTGCCACTTGAAGTACAACAAAGTAATATTTGCATTCTTTTCTTTTTTCCTGTTTGGTTTTTTTTGGGGGGGGTTTGGTCTTTTTTTTGGTCTGATTGCAGGGAAAAGCACTGGAGATTTGTAAGCCAGCTTGTTTATCAAGAAATGTGGGATATACCTATAGAATAAACATGCCTGCAGTGATTAGGTACTGTTGTTGATAACCTTCCTTTCACCACCCACCAGTGAGCTGGCTCACGTCATCCTGCCATGGTTGAGATCAGAACATCAGACAGTTATTTCCCTCTGGATGTTATATATGTCAAAGGGTTGTTGTTGATGGTGTTTGTGCCATTTTGAGCCTATGAGCCAGCAGGGTGCCCAGGTGGCCAAGAAGGCCAATGGCACCCTGGCCTCTATCAGGAGCAGTGTGCCCAGCAGAACTGGGGCAGTGATGGTCCCCCTGCACTCTGCGCTGGTGAGGCCCCACCTCAAGTGTTGTGTCCAGTTTTGGGCCCCTCACTCCAAGAAAGACATTGAGGTGCTGGAGCGTGTCTGAAGAAAGGCAACAGAGCTGGTGAGGGGGATGGAGCACAGAGCACAGGCTGGCCAAGGAGGTCAGGGAGTCCCCTTCTCTGGAGATTTTCAAGCCCCACCTGGATGCAGCCCTGAGAGATGTGCTCTGGGCAACCCTGCTTTAGCAGGGGAGTTGGACTGGGTGATCTCTAGAGGTCCCTTCAACTCTGACAATTCTGTGAGAGGCTGAGGGAGCGGGGGGTGTTCAGCCTGGAGAAAAGGAGGCTGAGGGGAGACCTCGCTTTCTGCAACTCCCTGAAAAAGGGGGGTTGGTCTCTTCTCCCAAGGAACAGGCAACAGGACAAGAAGAAATGGCCTCAAGTTGTGCCAGGGGAGGTTTAGATTACACATTATGAAAAATCTTTACACTGAAAGAGTTATTAGGCATTAGAACCTGCCAGAACGTGATGTATCTGCTTTCATGTTATCTTTTGGAGCCAGTGAGTTCTTGGGTGGGTTTACTACATTGAATAGGCTTTGTGGGGGGTTGAGTGAGCACCAGAGGCCATGGCAAAGGAGAACAGAGGAATGTGTAACGTTGGGGAGCATGGGTTAAGGTGACATGGTGGAAACCATCACTGCCAAGCAGGAGAACTTTTCCAGCAGCTCCAGCTGGGACACACAGCTTCCCCTTGTTCTCCTCCCTGCAGATCTTAGATCCTTGGTCCCCATTTCTAGTCAGGTCAACCAGTTTCTCTCAGAGATGGTGATTCTGCTGCATTTACAAACTGCAATACTGTGGGCATGTATTTAAACAGATAAGGGTTCTCCCTACAGGACAAGGTATAATGCCACAAATGTGTCTCATCTTGCTATATATGTGGCCTTCTCCAGTAGCAATCTGGTATCTCTAGCGTTTTATTTTTCCAGTGGGACCCCTTGAGAGCATTTTTTCTCTAACTGCGTTGCCTAAACGCAACGTGCCTGAAGGCAGCGAACGCCTGGGTCCTTCTAGAGCCCATCCATGCTCTTATTTTGCTTGGCAAGGGGAGATGTTGGAAGACTATTGCTTCCACGTATTGTTAATCCTGTCGTAAAAGGTCCCAATTCTCTCCTGTCTCACAGTGGGGCGTCGGGGAGCCGTTCCCTTCCCCGTGGGGTTTTCTAGTGGGATTTTAATTTCATGTATTTTAGGGAAACGCGATCTGCTGCTGATAAGGTAACAGTTTCCTTCTGTTCAAGTAGACTGTGGAAATTTGGCAGAGCTTCTTGAGAGCAGACAGCAGCGCAGCAGACTCAAATGTCTCATTTTTTAACAAATGGGCATGCCTGGCTGTTGCCTGTATCCTATATATGATATATATGACACCTGACTGTTGCCTGTATCCTATATATGATATATATGACGCCTATGATATATAATTACACAAAGAACCCCTAAGGTTGCTGCCCTTGGAGCAAGTTCTAGCCGAAGGAATAAACAAAACTTTGCAAGGCATAAGGTCGACCTGGGCGTTTTGGGCTTGGATTATGGTTTGGGCCAGATTCTTTGCTGAGTTTTGAAGTGCAGCAGGCCAGGAAGAGCGTGTTTGATGAACAGTAATGTGATTAAAGCCAGCATGGCTTCCTCTTCTGCCTTCCTGGGCTGGGCTGGTTCCAGCAGATAGGAATGTGCCATCCTGCCGCTGGTGCCGTTCCGCTGGGCGAGACCTCGAGTTGTTTCTGTCTCACAGAATTCCTACCCCCCCCGCAGTGTGAGTATGCTCTCAGATCTTGAAATGCCAGAGGAAATAAAAGGGTAGTGTANTAAGCAGTGCTCTTGATAGAGCCTGATGGTACAACTCTTAGTTACTTACAGATCCATCTTAAGGAGATTCCTTTAGTTCATATCAAAGTTTATGCCACAGAAAATCATGGCCAGTGTATCTTCTTCATTTTCTCTTTAAGAACCATAGAATGGTTTGGATTGGAAGGGACCTCAAAGACCA
>VZTM01009184.1:249246-263074 GCA_013400555.1 Jacana jacana
TCTGCAACTCCCTGAAAAAGGGGGGTTGGTCTCTTCTCCCAAGGAACAGGCAACAGGACAAGAAGAAATGGCCTCAAGTTGTGCCAGGGGAGGTTTAGATTACACATTATGAAAAATCTTTACACTGAAAGAGTTATTAGGCATTAGAACCTGCCAGAACGTGATGTATCTGCTTTCATGTTATCTTTTGGAGCCAGTGAGTTCTTGGGTGGGTTTACTACATTGAATAGGCTTTGTGGGGGGTTGAGTGAGCACCAGAGGCCATGGCAAAGGAGAACAGAGGAATGTGTAACGTTGGGGAGCATGGGTTAAGGTGACATGGTGGAAACCATCACTGCCAAGCAGGAGAACTTTTCCAGCAGCTCCAGCTGGGACACACAGCTTCCCCTTGTTCTCCTCCCTGCAGATCTTAGATCCTTGGTCCCCATTTCTAGTCAGGTCAACCAGTTTCTCTCAGAGATGGTGATTCTGCTGCATTTACAAACTGCAATACTGTGGGCATGTATTTAAACAGATAAGGGTTCTCCCTACAGGACAAGGTATAATGCCACAAATGTGTCTCATCTTGCTATATATGTGGCCTTCTCCAGTAGCAATCTGGTATCTCTAGCGTTTTATTTTTCCAGTGGGACCCCTTGAGAGCATTTTTTCTCTAACTGCGTTGCCTAAACGCAACGTGCCTGAAGGCAGCGAACGCCTGGGTCCTTCTAGAGCCCATCCATGCTCTTATTTTGCTTGGCAAGGGGAGATGTTGGAAGACTATTGCTTCCACGTATTGTTAATCCTGTCGTAAACCGTCCCAATTCTCTCCTGTCTCACAGTGGGGCGTCGGGGAGCCGTTCCCTTCCCCGTGGGATTTTCTAGTGGGATTTTAATTTCACGTATTTTAGGGAAACGCGATCTGCTGCTGATAAGGTAACAGTTTCCTTCTGTTCAAGTAGACTGTGGAAATTTGGCAGAGCTTCTTGAGAGCAGACAGCAGCGCAGCAGACTCAAATGTCTCATTTTTTAACAAATGGGCATGCCTGGCTGTTGCCTGTATCCTATATATGATATATATGACACCTGGCTGTTGCCTGTATCCTATATATGATATATATGACACCTATGGTATATAATTACATAAAGAACCCCTAAGTTTGCTGCCCTTGGAGCAAGTTCTAGCCGAAGGAATAAACAAAACTTTGCAAGGCATAAGGTCGACCTGGGCGTTTTGGGCTTGGATTATGGTTTGGGCCAGATTCTTTGCTGAGTTTTGAAGTGCAGCAGGCCAGGAAGAGCGTGTTTGATGAACAGTAATGTGATTAAAGCCAGCATGGCTTCCTCTTCTGCCTTCCTGGGCTGGGCTGGTTCCAGCAGATAGGAATGTGCCATCCCGCCGCTGGTGCCGTTCCGCTGGGCGAGACCTCGAGTTGTTTCTGTCTCACAGAATTCCTACCCCCCCCGCAGTGTGAGTATGCTCTCAGATCTTGAAATGCCAGAGGAAATAAAAGGGTAGTGTATAAATTTTTTGGTAAATTTATTAACTAGGCACTTGCAGTAATTTGTTTCGAGTTGAATTAGTTTTAAGTCAGGATTTTGTAGTCGAATGGAGACGTTGTGATTTGCAGGTGACCCAAGTCAAATGAAGAACCTGGAACCCAACTGTAAGGTGTGCCACCAGCTGTCTCGTTCTCTTACTACCAGAGCAGTATTTTGCAATTGGACAGAGTCAGTTGATATATAAAGATTCTTTCTTTTTTTTTTTTTTTTTATATCTAAGCAGTGCTCTTGATAGAGCCTGATGGTACAACTCTTAGTTACTTACAGATCCATCTTAAGGAGATTCCTTTAGTTCATATCAAAGTTTATGCCACAGAAAATCATGGCCAGTGTATCTTCTTCATTTTCTCTTTAAGAACCATAGAATGGTTTGGATTGGAAGGGACCTCAAAGACCAGCAAGTTCCAACCCCCTGCCCTGGGCAGGGACACCTCCCACCAGAGCAGGTTGCTCCAAGTCCCATCCAGCCTGGCCTTGAACCCCTCCAGGGATGGGGCAGCCACAGCTTCTCTGGGCAACCTGGGCCAGTGTCTCACTGCCCCCAAGGGAAAGAATTTCTTCCTAATATCTTATTTAAATCTCCCCTCTTTCAGTTTAAAACTGCTCTCCTATGTCTCCTCTCCCTGTTTAAGAATCCCTCCCCATCTCTCCTGGAGCCACTTTAGGGACTGGAAGGGGCTCTGAGGTCTCCCTGGAGCCTTCTATTCTCTAGGCTGAACAACCCCAGCCTGTCTTTACAGCAGAGGGGCTCCAGCCCTTGGAGCATGTTCATGGCCATCCAGAAAGAGCTGAACTTTTGAATTTAACTCTCTTTTGATGAGAAAAAGTGTTGGAGAGGTCGTGCCCAGAGGGGAGTGGTTTGTTCATTCCCCGCTGTCGATGACTGAAGTCCACTTGGTGTTGTCTACAACAGATGTACCCCTCCAGCTCTGTGTACTGCTCGCAACCAGTGCTCACTCCTCACCTCAGCAGCAGAAGTAGCATCTCCTGCCTGTCCAGCTGGCACCCTGCTCCCTGCACGATCCGTACCTGCTGCAGACAAGGTTGTAGGGCATCCTCTTGCAGTTACTAGTGGGAACATTTGTCTGCCCTAAAAAAAAAGAAATGAGCTCTCCTGAGTTTGTTTTGCATTAGATGTTGAATAATAAGGGTAGGGAAACGTTTGGATGTCCTTTGTGGTTTAAACCTCACTCTTTGGTTTAAGCCTGAAGGGCTTCACATGCCATTTTCAGATGTTCAGCAAACTGTTCCCTCACTGACATGTGTGTGACTGTCCCAGTAAAATTCTTGTGTATACAAGTTTGACCTTGACAGCAGGTGCTTAAAACACTCCTGTCTAAGGAAAAAAAAAAGACAAAACCCTTCATCTTTGTAGAGGCTTTACTCTGAGAAGTAGAAATATTTATTTTTGAAAAAACTCTGCTTTTTCTAAAAATACTGGCTCTTGGGCAGGTACATGTGGTGAAATGAACGTACTTCCCAAAATGCAGCACTGCAGTACCAGCAACATTATCCACAGTGCTGTCTTTGGTTGGTTGGTTTGTTCTTCCTCTGTGGGGTAAACCTGGTTAAAATTGGGAGAGCTGAAAATTAGAGAAGAACAAGCAAGAGGCGGTGCTGCCCGGGTGTATGTATGTATGTGAACCACTTGCCAAACAAGCAATAGGGTATTTTGTGTTTTCCACCTCATACTAAGAAGACATGGAGTGGAAAATACTCCAGAGGAGCCTTCTCTGCTTGGTAAAAGCTGAGTAACGATCCTGGGATAGTAGTTCTACCATTTATGCTTTGCTTTTTCTAGGATTACCTGCATTTTCCTGGCTGCTTCTTCCAGAACCCAAATACATGGCGATAGAATTGGCTGAGGATAATTGGGCCGGTCAGCGTATCCGCGCAGGCCAATGCCCAAACCTCTGCGCGGCGCGGTTAGGGTGTGCTGGGTCCACTTTTACCTCCTTTGTGACTATATCATTTCAAGAGATTTCAGCTCATATACTCATAGTGTTGCTTTGGGCATGCAGGTTGGAGAGGCAAAAAGGAGATGTGTGATTGTATTTGTCAGCGACGCAGAATAATCTGCCGTTGATCAGCTTTGTCCTTCTCCCGCGGCCGCAAGGACAGGGCATCTGTGGGCCCCGTTTCAGGACTCTGCAGGCTCCGTTTGGTCTTTGGGCGGCATGTTGAGCAATCCTCACTTAAAACCTACGAGGCAATTACCTACAACACTCTGGAAGATGAGACCTTCCAGTCTTGGGAGATTATTGGCTGGCTGCTGGCTGCTCTCTGAAAACACAATCGCCGTCATTACCTTCTTCTAAGAAACCAACATAACCGCGTTTATCCTGTTTGATCGTTGACCCATGAGGATCCTGCTTCACAAAGAGAAAATAAAAAATAAAACAAATGAAGGGGGGAACCAGCTCTGGAAACCAGCACCACTTCTTATCTTGTGCCAATAACTGGGAATGTGGAGGTGTGTTAAAGCCCAAGAGCAGTAAGTGGCCACAGACAGGGACACGTGTTGACCATTTAGGAGAGAAAAGCTATCGATTTTGCTGCTTTGTGTGCCTGATGTCTTTGTGGAGAAGAGCAGGTGGCCATAAACATGGATGTTTGTGTGTGCCCATAGCTATAGTGAGGGTTTTTTTGGGAGAGAATGTTCCTGTTGGGGTTATTGGAAAACCAACTGTGTCTAAAGCTTCTCTGCTTTCATCTTTAATGCACTGCACTCGGCTTTATGTGATTTATGCTCTCTATGCATCCATTGTGTACAGCTGAGAAATACCTTTCCTGAGCAGAAATACAAAAGCTTGTTGTGTTTGTAAAGGGTGGGGGGGTCACTGCCATGGGGAGGGGCTGTGTGTACGTGTACTCGTTTGCTTGGTTTTAAAAGCATCGGTCGCTCCGTAGACCTTGTGGGCTTAGGATCCCACAGGATTTGTTTTATGGGATGCTTCTTTTTTTTTCTCCACGGGGTTTGCTTTATGTGATATTAACACCAAAAAAAGGCTTTTTTCAGAAAGTGGCATTTAGTCAGTATGGGAAACTGTTATTAACCAGAACCTTTCCTTATCAGCTTCTGCTGTTACAAAAATCTGTTTTCCTGGATGGATTGGGAAGAGTGCCTTCTCCCCGAGAGTGCACATCAGCTGCAGTTGAGAGCAATCAGATTGATTCTGCTGAGGCTCTTTTCTCCTTTTTCCCCCCATGTCTTCAGCCACATGTTCCCATTTTCCACCACACCCCCCAACGTTGGTTCAATGCAGAGAACTAAGGTGGCAGAAATCTAACAGGGACAAACTTCCCTCCTCCTTTTTGCAGAAAAAAATTCTGAAGAGCTTTGCACTTCAGTGCTTTGGGTACTGAATGTTGCTTTTTATCCATGCAGACTGACAGTGTGTAACTCGCAAAGAAAATGGTGTGGTGTCCAGTGATGGGATGTGGGGCAGTGGGTGCAAGCTGGAACACAGGAGGTTCCACTTAAATATGAGAAAAAACTTCTTCACAGTGAGGGTGAGGGAACACTGGCAGGGGCTGCCCAGGGAGGGTGTGGAGTCTCCTTCTCTGGAGACATTCAAAACTCACCCGGAGGCGTTCCTGAGTGACCTGCTCTAGGTGTTCCCGCTCCAGCAGGGGGATTGGACTGGATGAGCTTTCAAGGTCCCTTCCAATCCCTGACATTCTGTGATTCTGTGATTTAGATTTCAAACTTTTCATGTCTATATCTTATGAGAAGGCTTTTGTGCTTAGTAGAGCTTTAAAGGAAGAATATTCGTTGTACAGTGAACTAAGTCAGGAAATACTAATGGTAAGGTTGAACATTCAGTCCTAACTCTTCCTCTTTGCATGTCTTTATTAGAAAAAATAAATGTTAAAACCTACAATTAGCTTGATCCCATCACCTTCTTTCTTAATATATAGCACTATGTTATGTCTCTGGATGGCTTTCGTCTACACATTTTGTGCAAGTCTTGTCTTCTGGATGGCTGCTGGAGTTAGAATGGTTGACCTGAAGCCCTTTGTGGATTAATGGCCTGTTCCAGCCTACTTGTGTATATTACCTGGGTGGTCAATGGGAAGAAGTAACCACCTCAGGAAGGCAGCTTGGTCCCATGTCTCTTGGGTACCTGTCTTTGATGGAACGATGCTCCCTCTGAGGGTGGCCCTCTTTGTAGACCGTAAAAAAAAGTTGTATCTTGGCTCTGGCGTCTGGCAGGGATAGGGATAGAGTCAGGTGAGATGATCCAGGGAGTTAATGATCCATTAGCTTAATTACAGGGGAAAAGAGAAGATTGTTTTCGTAGAGGGAAAGGAGAGAAAAATCCTCTATAAAACAGGAATAACATATGGCTGTGAAAATGGATGAAGTGGGGAGGAGGGGGTTGGAAAAAATGCAGTAGGTAAGATGACTTCTCATTTTTGTACAGGAATACATTCAGTTTTAAGATGTCATTGACAGACTTTATTTATGCAGTTATTGCCAAATACTCTGATGCAAAGCCAAAGTTTGTTTTCTTGAGTTTTAGGATGTTATTAATTCAAAGTTGAAGATGTGGGAATGATCTCCACAAGCATTTACTGATTGTATCCTAATACCTAATTTTGCATTTGATCCCTTGAATACTGTTTCATACACAGGCTACTGTGGCGAAGAAGAACAAATCGAGTGTCTGCTTGGTAACCACAGGCAATGGATAGCTTAGGGTTCAGTTACAGGCAAAGAAACAACTTAGTTGTCAACAGATTTCAGCAGAGGTCTCTTCAAACCCCTTCTTTTTTTCTCCTATAAAGAAACAACACAAATAGAAGATCCCAGGAAACAATGGAGGCAAGAACAAGAGAGGATGTTAAAAGATTATCTCACCATAGCCCAGGATGCTCTCAGCACCCAGAAGGAACTGTACCAGGTGAAAGAACAGAGGCTGGCACTCGCCCTGGACGAGTACCTACGGTTGAATGATGCCTACAAAGAGAAGTCAAGCTCTCGTACAAGTCGTAAGTACGCTGGAGAACGCGGGGGAGCTTCTTTGAGCTGTGCCTCGCAGGGGACCTGCTTCTCCTCCTTAGGATGGGTGGTGAAGGTTTGCAGACCTTTTCAGAGTACACCTTGTACTCTGGCTTTTTTAGAGATAGCATCCCTCCTTTTTTTTTTTTAATTTTTATTTAATATAAAGATATTCTGCTGGAGAGAAAACCTTCTTCTCTCTGATACAATTGAACTCCTTTGAGCTGCAGTTTAGAGCAGTTGGCTCTAAAATCTATTTTGTCGTGCAGTTTGTCGGAACAAAAATGCTGCTGGGTCTGGGATGAAAGGAAATAGGATCTCTTGCACTTCATGGCTGCACGCTGCAATGACCCCACTGTGTTGGCTGGTGTCTGCAGTAGCCCAAGAAAGGAATTTGTTGCTTCTTTATAAAGATAGCATGCAAGAATCTTGTGGCCTGTGTGCTGTGATCAGGGGTGGAGATACATTTTACAGTGCAGGGCAAGGAACTGGGGTGCAGTAAGGTGCTGTCAAGCCTCTCCTTGGCTGAAGATCTCTTAGAAGGATGTAGTGGGATAAAAGTAACATGTGGAACTGTAGAAGAACTGAGTGGGAGACTGCTGAGATTTCTGATAAATCTTCTTTTGGAATGGGGTACTGTGTCCAGCTTTGAGGTCCTCAGCACAGGAAGGACATGGACCTGTTGGAGCGGGGTCAGCAGATGGCCGTGAAGATGATCAGAGGGATGGAGCACCTCTCCTATGGAGACAGATTAAGATAGTTGGGGTTCTTCAGCCTGGAGAAGAGAAGGCTCCAGGGAGACCTTACAACAGTCTTTCAGCATCTGAAGGGAGCTACAGGAGAGCTGGAGAGGGACTCTTTGTCAGGGACTGTAGGGATAGGACAAGGGGTAATTGTTTTAAATTAGAAGAGGGGAGATTTAGATTAGATACTAGAAAGAAATTCTTGACTGTGAGGGTGTGAGACCCTGGCCCAGGTTGCCCAGAGAAGCTGTGGAAGCCCCATCTCTGGGAGTGTTCAAGGCCAAGGGCTTGGAGCAACCTGGTCTGGTGGGAGGTGTCCCTGCCCAGGGCAAGGGGGTTGGAACTCGATGGTCTATAAGGTCCCTTCCAACTTGAACCATTCTATGATTCTGTGGTTCTTCTACTTTCCAGAAATGTCCTTTTGAAATTACAGCTTCAGGGAAGGAGGTGAACGCAGGATGGCTCAGCTGGAAGAATGGCAACAGAAAGGAAGGGATAGGAAGCCAGGGAGAATAAGGTGCTACTTTAGGATCCTGGGAGATACCAAATAGTGGGAGGGGAAAAAAAGAGAGGGAAATATTGATTATTTGTAATGTGTAGCCATCCTGCAATGCTGGCTGCTCTATCAAAGAATTATTTTTTTGAAGTATTGTATGTTTTTCTGCACTTTTTAGTTTTAGATCAATGTAGATTCATTGAGGAAGGGACTAATTCTTGTTTTAAAAGTACTTAAATATTTGTCCTTTTTTTGTCTCTTTTAAAAAGTGTTCTCTGGCTCATCATCAAGCACAAAGTATGACCCTGACATTCTGAAGGCAGAAATCTCCACGACAAGATTAAGGGTGAGAGCGCTTGACTCGTATTCATTTGTAGTCTGTGTGCAAAGTTTATGACTGTAGAATAAGCAAAGCCTGAGCCAGCAGATCTGTCTTGTACCCTGGTACTGAAATCTCCTAATATTCACATTAGATGCCATTCAGAGGGTTTTCATTCATTTTTTAAAGCTCTATCTGTTACTCTCAGGTAATACCTTCTGTGGAAACTTCAACAGATATTCTAACAGATGTGGGTTTAAATAAATCTGGGAACTGTTTTCGCTTGTTTTAAAGTGTTTGCTATGCTTATGTTTTTATAAGGAAGAATAAAATTCTTTAGGTGAAAACAGAAAAGCAGTGGGTCAAGGTGAGCTGCTGCTTAGATGGCAGCGTGTTTCCACGTGTTCTTTCTTCTGTGTGCACCATTAGCCCCATGCACTGCCTCACGAGTTCCTGTGGGTTTAAAAAGCACTTTTCAGGAATGGGGGGAAACTTGGCTCTGTTTTGTCAAAATGGATCGGTTCAGGTCAAGAATGGAAGCTTGTGTTCGCGTTTTGAAATGGCTAATGAGTAAGAAAAATCCATTAGTTGGTCAACTCTTCAGTGTGGTCATCAGCAGACTCCATCCAAAGAACTTGGTCACAGCTTAATCTCCAGGGAATTTATCTGCAATAGGGAGAAGATGGTGTGGAAGGCATTTAAAAATCTGTGTGAGGAGTTCATTTGCTTAAGCTGTGGTGTATAATGTGTGGTGGGTAGCCCAGGCTATTCTGTAGGTAATAATGGAAACAGTTTGATTAAACCATGCAGGTTTTTAACCTGAGACAGCACCTCGTAGAGCCCAGGGCTGGGGTGGGGACTCAGCAGTTACTCAGCTCTTCCATTGCCCCCTCCTGGATTCCGCACAGAGCAACGCTCAGGGAAGCCTCCGAGAGTAACATCCTCCTCACCTGGAGTGAGAATTATGATGAGGAGTCTAAACAATTAATGTTTCAAAGGAACTGTGGAATAAGCTCATTAAAATTTTAAAACCCTGGATAAATCAGGGATGGAGTACACTGTAAAACTGGCATCTGGATGTTCCCCTCCTGACGACTTGTACACCTTTTCATTCATACCAATCTCAATTTGTAGTCCCTTGTCCTTTAAGGAGAAGGGAAGGCAGTTAATGAGAGAACTTATTTTATCACTGGAGGAGGTGGGAGGAAGATTTTTTTTAAGTTTAGTAGCGAGAAACTGCAGCAGGAAGGAGCCTGTCAGGAACAAGGATGAAAAAGACAAGGTGAAAATTTCTTTCTCAAATGAGTGGAGCAGTTACAGATACTCCCTTTGGCAAAGGGGATCCCTGGTATATTTGGGCAATTAGCAGTGTTGCTGAAGAACACAACATGTAACCAAATTTAAATATAGTCTCCTACAAATCAAAGAGGGGAAAATTCAGAATGGTCCTGTGCTCAGTTTTTTCCCTTGCTTAGCTCCAATCACTTCCCAGCTCAAAATGCAGAAGCGCTGAATTGCCTCTTGGTTGCTCACCAAGAAGAGAGGCAGGTGTGTTAATCACAGCAATTCAGTTTTTGGAGGTGCTTTCCTCTCTTTGTTGTTTCTTGGAGTCAAGGACCCTAATATCCTGCTGGTTCCCACGCCCTGATCTACCAGCGTTGCAAAGGCCAAGTTGCTTATGTGCTTAAAATAGGGAACCTGAATCTCGTCTGCAGAGTTTAGGAGGGTCCAGTCTATGAATATCTGTATCAGCACAGAATTTGTTGTCACCCAAAGCCACTGGATATGAAAATAATTGAGGTAAGAAAACTGGAGCTTTGGGGAAGACCTTAAGAGACCCTTCCAGTCCCTAAAGGGGCTCCAGGAGAGATGGGGAGGGACTCTTGATCAGGGAGAGGAGCCATAGGATGAGGGGGAGTGTTCTTAAACTAAAAGAGGGGAAATTTAAATTAGATATTAGGAATAAATTCTTTCCTGTGAGAGTGGTGAGGCGCCAGCCCAGGTTGCCCAGGGAAGCTGTGGCTGCCCTGTCCCTGGAGGTGTCCAGGCTGGATGGGGCTTTGGGTCTGGTGGGAGGTGTCCCTGCCCAGGGCAGGGGGTTGGAACTGGGTGATCATTAAGATCCCCTCCAACCCAAAATAGGGTTGATTCATAGAATCATAGAATCATTTAGGTTGGAAGAGATCCTTGGGATCATCAAGTCCAACCATCAGCCCTACTCTACAAGTTCTCCCCTACACCAGATCCCTCAACACCACATCCAATCTACTCTGAAACACAGTCAGGGATGGGGACTCCACCACCTCCCTGGGCAGCCCATTCCACTGACTGACCACTCTCTCTGTGAAAAACTTTTTCCTCATGTCCAGCCTAACCCTACCCTGCTGCAGCTTGCAGCCATTCCCTCTTGTCCTGTCGCTCATTGCCCGTGAGAAGAGACCAGCACCAACCTCTCTACAGTGCCCTTTCAAGCAGCTGTAGAGAGGGATGAGGTCTCCCCTCAGCCTCCTCTTCCTCAAACTAAACAACCCCAACTCCCTCAACTGATCCTCATAAGCCTTATTCTCCAGGCCTCTCACCAGCTCTGTTGCCCTCCTCTGCACTCGCTCCAGCCCCTCGATATCTCTCTTGTGCTGAGGTGCCCAGAACTGGACACCAGACTCAAGGTGTGGCCTCCCCAGTGCTGAGCACAGGGGGACAATCACCTCCCTGCTTCTGCTGGTCACACTATTTTTTATGCAAGCCACGAAGTGCTATGATTCAATGAAGTGTTTTTCATGGAAGATGACGAGAGAGGCATGGCTGTTACCATAGTTGAATGTCGGGGTGCTTGGCTAACGTGCCACCTTTTGGCATTTCACAGCATGTGCACGTGTGGACTTAATGGGGACCAAGAGTTAGTCATTAGTAAGCTGCCAGCCCAGGGAGTTAGGATTTGCACATTGTTTAGTGAACTGTTGGGTCAGGTGTGCTAAACCCGATTCTCTCCTGCTGGCTGAGGCTTACTGGTATCATCAGGTTAATGGTGGCTGGAGGGGGAAACCGTGGCATCCCAGGAAGTTCTGAATGGGTCTTTGGCCTTTTCCTTGTTAGCTGTGCTTAACGCGTGCCCCTGGAGCCGTTCGCGTACACGGATTGCCCATCGCGAAACGGGTCACGGGGAAGAGCCGAGAGGAATCAGAGGGCTGTGATATGAAAGAAGCAGGAGCAGGAAGACCTTTCTCACCGGATGAAAATGGAAGGATCTGATCCCGCGGCAGAAGTTTGAGTTGGGGCCGTTCGGGGTCTGGAGTAGGATAATGAGTACGGGAGTTAGAACACCCCGAAGCACGTGCGATGGCGGCCTGTTTTCTGCACATGCAGCGAGCAGGGGATGCACCTTTATGAGATAACAAGTGGTGGGGGGGTTGTCACCATTTCCCATTAGTACTTGAGCGCTGGAAGAGAAGGGGGGGTTAGCACAGGAGCCAGGAGGAAGAAGCGAGGGGCCTGCCAGGTGACTTGAAGATGATGTGCAGAAGCAGCAGGGAAGGGGTGAAGGATAAAACAAGTGAAGAGTTGTGCAAAAGCTGGAATTACGTGGAAGTTTTGAAGGAGAAGACAAGGAGCACGAGAACAGTTTAATGTCAAGCGTGATGCAGTAAACACGGAGTCGATATTATGATGTAGGTCACGTCCTTCTAGGATAATGTGCGTAACTCACATTCCTTGATAATGAAATGATGATGAATTACAGCAGAGGACACTCAGACTGTGATCTTGAGTAAAAATGTAAGTGTTTCTGAGAGATGCAATCCTCTAAGTTGAAATCAAGTGTGCCTTCTGCTATTCCTTTAATTTCACATTTCTGATTAAAGGAAAAAAAAAAAAAAAGAAGCTTAAGCCATTCTGTGTTTCTCAGAAAAGGGGGCACTGCTTTTGTCTTTTACACATTGCTTTTCCTACAGTGCAGAGGTGATGCTTGTTCATTTTCTATAACCTTGGTCAGTACAAGCAAGGGATTATTCCTGGGGGGTTTGTGCTGGTCGGGGAGGAAACAGTTAAGGAGTGCTGAATGTGTGTGTAGAGACATCGCCTATTTATCATGCTACCCATTCACTGTGCAATAAAAACAGGTTTCTGTCAAAGTAAAGCAACTAGTGATGAGAGTTTCCAAAAGGCTGACCCGAACGAACCCCTCATCTAGAGAACAGATTTTGCTTTGGAGAAAATTAAGATTGAAAGCATTTTATTTCTGTCTCAGACAATTCATTAGCCAGAAGCTACAAACTTGAATGCCAAAGTGTCATTCACAAACACACACAAAGTAGGCTGGACATTGGGGAGAAAAAATCTTCCCAGCAAGAGTGGTCAGAGCCTGGAATGGGCTGCCCAGGGAGGTGGTGGAGTCACCCTCCCTGACTGTGTTTAAGAGTAGATTGGATGTGGTGTTGAGGGATCTGGTGTAGGGGAGAACTTGTAGAGTAGGGCTGATGGTTGGACTTGATGATCCCAAGGGTCTCTTCCAACCTAAATGATTCTATGACCCCTCAAACCACTTTTAAACCATTTTAAACAAGCAACACATTTTAAGTCTCTTGAAAAGCTGCAGCAGCTGCTCATGCTCAGTACTTTCAGTCACTGCCATGCTGGCAATATAACTTTTATTTATTTTTAATTTGGAGAATAGCACCAAGTAGGAATTCTAAGGGGTTTTGAATACAAAAATTCTTGGAGACGTATTTTGAAATGAATTTTGGCTAAAAATTTTTGGTCAAAATTCTTCATTTCCATATAATCCATTTGTGAAGAGTTGAATGCCTGAGGGCCTCTGTGAAAACCAGCAAGAGTTTCACAGTGGTAGGCGAGAGCGGGGGATTTCCAGTAGCTTTTCCTGTTTTCACTTTACTGGTTGGAGAGTTAAAAAGCCTAATGATATCTGACTAGCATGGAGAGTGCAAATGGGCCAGAAATATATGTATAAATACCAAAATTGGGGGACTTGGCATTGCAAGGAGACATTTCTGCCTCTGTGTATGCTAAGGATGAGTTTTAATTTGTGTTAAAATGAACTCCTTTGTAGGTGACCTAGAAAGTTTGGTTTAGTACGTTTGGGAAGTATGACATAAGAAATTAAATGGAAGATTTTTTTTATTTAATCTTGGTTCATAAATATTTGGTAGTTTACTCATGTCTGCTAATGTCTGAAATAGCAATATTAAGATTAAAAAGCAATTGAGCGGGCAAATTTAGGGAAAGTAGGGAAACTTTTAGCTGAGCCATTTCTATTAAATAGACAGATATTTGCAATCCAAATGTGTTTAGAGATTGTGGGCTCTGAATTAAATGAATGTGAATTATATATTGAGGGATCCAGTGTCTGTAGATCTTTATAAGAATGGATGGTTGGTAGGGGGGAAGGAAAAGAGTCCACACTTAATCATTTACACTGCAAATGACTTGAGAGCTTCCTGGAATGAAGAAGTGAAAATATAATAAGCTTTAAAATAAACAGGCATGTCCCTGTAGGACAGTTGGAATCCATGCTCAATGAGTGAGAAGTAAATTACTTGTTAAAGTTCTCTCAGGTTTAATAACACAGTGTGGTGTCGATACAAATAAGGAATGTGATTTAATCTGCTTGTGTCCCTTTCACACCAAAGCATTCTGCCCACAGACGTCAGGAAGAGAAGGGATCCTTTTGGTTTTAATGTGTGTCAGCAGAGCAATTTACTCTCTCTTTT
>VZTM01009184.1:263121-278773 GCA_013400555.1 Jacana jacana
GTCTCATCTGATGTAGAGAATCCCTTAATTGTTGAAAGCCACACATGACGCTGTTTAAGGAGAGAGGAATTTTCTAACTCTTGATTTAACATCCAAGGTTAAGAAGCTGAAGAGGGAACTCTCTCAGATGAAGCAAGAGCTGCTGTACAAGGAGCAGGGCTTTGAAACGCTGCAACAGTGAGTAAAAGAAAACAGTCGAAACTGACTTAATTCAGACACCTGATTTCTTTTTTTTTGGCATGGAACTGAATCCATCTTTATGTGAGAGAATTACTAGGGGGGAAAAATGAGAATCTAATAACTCTTTTTGTTGTAGCTGGGAAGCAGGAGATCTGTAGAAATGGCAAACCTATTGTGTGAGCGTTAACCTGAGGAATCTGTTCCCCCTCCTTTCTTTTTTTTGCCTTGAGGTAGCTTGTATTGCAAAGAGGCAGAAAGAAGGGCAGTGGTTAAAGGTCCTGAGGAATAATTGAGGTGCTTTGCTAAGATTATTTTTTTTTAAATTGAAAAAATAATTAGGTCTTCCTTTCCTTCTTCCCCACCCCTGAGCTTGAAAGAGCGAGAGAGGAGGATGCTGTTCTCAGAGGTATAAATAGGCCATAGCTGCGCAGGGTTTGAAATGAGTCACAATTTGGGGATTAGAGACCTGACTGACTTTGTTCCTGTTGCTGGGATGCCTGGTGTCCACGGGGCTGATGCTGCTCTGGGTGAGCATTCTGGGTATTTAACCAGTTGGATTATTAGGGAATGAAGTCTGTTTTTTTCCAGTCGGAGCACTCCCTGCTGCTCCCGACTTACAAAGTTGGGCCCTGAAATGCTAAATGTTACAGGAACTGTCACCACAGAGAACTTGCTGCAGAGGAGACCCTGCTAACAAAGCATGTTTTCTTGACTAATGTCGGGAGATATTTATGAATGTTGGTTGTTTTCCATATTGTGGTATATACCCATACATTAAGGGTACATCTGCACAGTAAACTGCTGAGCTGTGTGCTTTTAGTACCCTGGTTCCAGTAATACTGTCTGGATTCATTTACCCTTTCTTCTCTGTGCGGCGGTGCAGCTGTCAGATAGGTCATAATCTCTGTCCTGGAGAACTTGCAGAATATCCAGGGAGGATGGACAATAGGTAGGAGAAGGGAAGTGTGTTTCCATCTCCTGGGCAGATGCACGTTTGCAATGGGTGACAGAGCAGCTGTGTTTGCAGTCGAGAGATAGGGGTTCAGTTGCCAGTTCTCACCAAAACCTGTCATAGGTTACTGCCTGTGTATTTTCATAGGTCAGTTCTATACAGTAGGATTATGTTCTTTTAAGTAGGAGGAGAAAAATGTAGTCCAGGAAATGGCTGGTCATAGCTAAAGACGTGTCAAAATGGACAAAAAAAAGAGTATTTTTCTGGTATGAAGAACTGGAGATCAGTTTGGAACCGAACACCCTCAGCACCTCAGGAGGATGCCAGTCGAGTGTCTGTCCTCCTTCCTTTTGACTCAGACAGAAAAGTAAGATTTGCTTGTTATTTAAATACATGAAGACTAGTGAGGAGCGAAAGGAGGCAAGGATAGCTGATCGAATTTAACTATAAATCAGGTTTCATTTGGAGCAAAATTTAGAAGAAGAAAGATGTATTGATTCTAAAGCTTCAGGTAATAAAAACTCACGCTGCTGTCCCAGGATTAAAGGTTAGCCAATCATGCTGGCTTTATTATATTAATTCAACAATGAAGTATTGTTTTAGAGCAGCTTGCTCACAAGCTGTTTTGATAGGAATCCAAAGCATGTTTCAGAAACTGTCAACAGCATTCCACAGAAACACAATGGAGGTTTGTTTGTAAAATTCAGTCAGCCACTTTCAAACAGCACTAATCCCATTAATTTAAAACAGGAAGATGGAATATCTTGTGTGTCAGAGATCCTTCTTGTCCATCTTAATTATATACAGAATAAAGCAGTTGTGATTTGAATGTGGCACATCATATTACCAGGCAGCATGTGGTGTATTACCCAGCTCTTCATTCATGATCCCAATTGTTGGCATATCCTGTCTCTATTTGACCTTCACAACTTGGTAAGTTACCAGAAATTGAGTGTTGTCAGATAGTAAGTGCGTGCCAAGCTGTGAAAAGAGTTTGAGGAACTTTCAGGCTGAAACAAACACGTCCTTGAATAGGAATCCGAGTGCTGAGTCACATACCTAATTTTCTTACACAAATGCAGTTGTAGTTTGTACAAAGACTGAAATGTGAGGAAAGGAAAACAGACGTGCTCACAGCTCTAAAGGCCACTTTAGACCCAGGGTATCTTTGTGCATGAAGCTGGAGGTAAAATAAAATGGTTACAGGTGTTTCCTGCGAGTTTCTGTTCTTTCAGGGGGATGCTTGAGATCATTTCTGATCATTAAAGCGTTTGTTCGTTCCTCTCTTGCAAGGTTAATCTCTTCTAGCAAGGATGATGGATGATGATAGAAATGGAACCCCAATTGCATTATAAAGGAACGTATTCTTTACTAGATGCTTGACTTCTGTGAAGATGGCTGTTGTTTTTAATTTCATGCAGCACAGCTGCAGTCATTTCTGTGCTGCTATGAAATATTCAGTTAAACTGGAGGTCGGGGAAGCGTCTTTACAAACTGTACTTCTTGAAGGATAGAAGGAAATACAAAAATGAAAGATCTTTTTAGCTCTTAAGTTTGAGGGGGTTGTTGTTTTGTTATTTTCAAGTTACAGGTTTTTAAAGTGTTGATAGCCCAGAAAACTTAATAAATTTTTCTATATATAACATGCAGTATTAATTATCCGGAGATTTTGTTAATAAATGCGAGGCTGGTGACTGGCTGAGCAGAGCAGAGCAGAGCAGACTGTTCATGCCTGGGATTATGGTGAAGGAGAGGGAATGGAGCAGGTGGGAATGGAGCTGGTTCTGTTTCTTCTCCTTCTCTGCAAGGCTGATGAGTACTAAGAAGCTCGTCTGTCTGCCCATGTCGTGACGTGGGTCTGGCTAGAGGGGTATTACTAACTTCTGATTCTGTAAGGATCACAAACTGGTTTAGGGTATGAAATGTGTACCCAAAAGCTGCTTCTGGGCTGCAGAGAGTTATGGTGGGGCTGAGAAGGTATGGCCAGCAATTCTTCTATACTCCTGGGAGGAGTCTTTTGTGCTCTGTGCCCTCAGGTCTTTAAGACTGGATGAACTGGAATTGCTCATGGAGTCTCTGCCTTTGGTAAGGCCCCAGTAGTTCAGCTGAGGTGGTCTTAAAGCCAACAGAAACGTTTTTTCCATGCAGTTTCCTGCTGACAGTGAAACCCATCCGCTGGGCTCTGGGTGTGTGTTAGCTTGACATTTTTGCCAAGGATTAAGCAGTATTTTAATGGTCAGTGTCCTTTTTCTTCTTTGCATTTCTGTTACAGGAAATGGTGTCTCTTATCTCCTTCCCTTCTATTCTCAAACTGTGCTTCTGCCTCAAGCAGAACAGCAGAGATGTCGATATTATTTTTTTTGTATCCTGTATTAACATTCTCTCTTTCCACAGAATTGACCAAAAAATGTCTGGAGGCCACGGCGGGTATGAGCTGTTCGAGGCCAAAGCCATCCTGAGCGAACTGAAGTCCATCAGAAAGGCAATCAGTTCAGGGGAGAAAGAAAAACAAGATTTAATGAAGGTACTTTGAACGGTTGATATAAATTTTGTGTGGATTTGTTTTAACATGAGTAACTTTCCTGATTGGAAACACTTTGCACTTCATGCTTTTTAAGGGGTTCTCAAAACTCTTTGAGCCCAACCTAGTGTTAAAATCAATTTTCAGATGCAGACCCTGAAGGCAGTGACTTTCCTGATTCAAAAGCTGCTATGTGTTGGTCAGACAATAACAGATTTCTGAAGTTGTGTACAAGGCAGTTTTTTAGCTCTAAACCGCAATTTAAATTATTAAGTGGACAAAATGAGGTGTGTTTTTGAGATGCGTGGACGTTTTCTAACTCAATGAAAGTTTCCCAAGTCTAAATTGCCATTTAGTCTAAATTTCCCATTATGGAAGCAGATCAAACCACGTAAGTAATTTTTCTGTTGCCACAGGTGTTGGTGACCCTTAGTGTCACCTCCCAACTGCTTGGTTAAAAGCATAGTTTGCTTAATATGAAGTAAACCCAGAAAATTTTTATATTGGAGTCTTTTATGTCAGCATCTTTTGGAGATGGACTGGCAGAAACCTGGTGAAGTAGAAAGGAACTCTAACACCACCTCCTTCTCTGTTTCCTGGACAGAGTCTTGCAAAGCTGAAAGAGAAATTTAATCTTGAGCAGACCATCGGGACGTCTGAACCGGACCTGAGTTCCAGCTCTGTAACCTCCCAGCTGTGTTTTTCCAGACAAACTCTGGATACGGGGTCTCAGACTGACATTTCTGGGGAGGTGAGCTTTCTCCCAGCTTGGCAGGTGGCAGGAGAAATTGAATCAGAAAGCTGCTGGTAATGGAATCGGAACCGAATGGTTGTTTACTGTTGCTGACAGATGTATATATATCCATATTGAAAAGATAATTACTTCAGTTATAACTTAGCTGATTTTTTCCCCTTACATTTTAAGTGGAGATTCAGCTGAATTTTTTATGTTTGTCATGGAGTGTTTATGACAATTTGATTCAATCAAATAGTTCCAGGACAGTGAATATCAGCATAAGTAGATGGCATTTTTGGGGGTCTGTCTGTAGGGTATGTTTCACCTTCCCGACTTAATTCAATGTGAAGATGTTTTTAATTTTCAGAAACCAGATCTCAGAATTTAAAAGTGCAATTTCATTTCATGCAGCTGAAAACCAGTGGAACTGTTTGCTCAGTGATGCATTAAAACCTCCTCTGTTTCACTGACGCCGTATTTGCATACACAGAAAGCTGTGCTTCGCTTTGGTACCTCCTTTGAAGCTCTGTGAGCCGAGTTCTGTAAGGAAGGGACTGCAGGTGGCTTTCCAAACAAGGAGCTAAGCTTCTCTATGTTTCATAGCAAATTTATTGAAGTCTTAGCTTGAAATACATATTTATAAATGTTAATAAGGTCACCCCTCAGTCTCCTCTTCTCCAAGCTAAAGAGACCCAGCTCCCTCAGCCTTTCCTCCTCTGGGAGATGCTCCACTCCCTTCATCATCTTGGTAGCCCTGCCCTGGACTCTCTCCAGCAGTTCCCTGTCCTTCTGGAACTGAGGGGCCCAGAACTGGACACAATACTCCAGATGGGGTCTCACCAGGGCAGAGTAGAGGGGGAGGAGAACCTCTCTCCACCTATTAACCACCCCCCTTCTACTACACCCCAGGATGCCATTGGCCTTCTTGGCCATGAGGGCACAGTGCTGGCTCATGGGCATCCTGCTGCCCACCAGTTCCAAATAACTGGACTTCAAGACTTAGTTCCAAATTACATGTTCAAAGGTGGAGATCACAAATTTTGGGTGGAATCACTGCAAGTTTTCTTTGCAAACGCTTGAGGGACTGGGCACTTGGCAGCACGGTGATTAAATCCAGATGGACTGGATTAGAAAAAAAACAGCACTTTTGTCTGAGTTTTGTCTGAGTCAGTTCCTAACTAGGCATTTAACAGCAAGTGTGTGGCTGCAGGTTTGGGGTGGGTTTATTTGTTGTTTTGATTTTTCTAGCCTGGGCATGGATTTTTCTTGATTCTTTTAACAGCTTTACACAATAATAAGGCTAATTTATCTATCTATCTATTTATTTATTTATTTTTACTTTCCTCAACAGGTTGGAGCAAGAAGTAGATCAAATTTAGCCGAGAAGGTCAGGCTAAGTCTTCAATATGAAGAGGCAAAAAGAAGGTAATAGGGTTAGTGGCTTTGTTGAGTTCCAGCCTGGAGCTGGGAAGGTGCCTGGTCTCTGCAGCACCAACCTTGTGCTCGCAGTGACATCTAGTGGGCGGCTCTCTGCTGGCACTGCGGGCATTCTGCAGAGCATCACTGGTCCTTCAAACACAAGCAGGCTTTCAGGAGCAGTGGGTTTTTACAGTCAGTGTGAAGTTGAATGCCTTAAGAAAATGCACAGAGTGACAAATGAAGAGCAGTTCCAGGATTCATATAATCATAGAATTAGGTTGGATCATATTAATCATATGTTTAGGTTGGAAAAGATCATGGAGTTAGGTTGTTATCCCAGCACTGCCAAGTCCACCACTAAACTGAGTCCCTCAGCACCACATCTACCCCTCTTTTAAATGCCTCCAGGGATGGAGACTCCACCACTTCCCTGGGCAGCCTGTTCCAAGGCTTGGTAACCCTTTTGGTGAAGAAATTTTTCCTAGTAACCATCCTAAACCTCCCCTGGTGCAACTCAAGGCCGTTTCATCTTGTCCTATTGCCTGTTCCTTGGCAGAAGAGACCAGCATCCCCCTCTCCCCCAGCTACATCCTCCTTTCACGGAGTTGTAGAGAGCAAGAAGGTCTCCCCTCAGCCCCCTNAGCATCCCCCTCTCCCCCGGCTACATCCTCCTTTCATGGAGTTGTAGAGAGCAAGAAGGTCTCCCCTCAGCCCCCTCATCTCCGGGCTCCCTCAGCCCCTCCTCATTAGACTTGTGCTCCGGGCCCCTCACCAGCTCTGTTGCCCTTCTCTGGATCAAGGAAGTAGTGAGCTGACTTTCCACTGCAAGGTGTCTCCACCTTATTGATGTCCCATTCTTCTGTGGGCTCACCATTTCAGTTCATTACGCCACTAAAGGCTCTTCAGGTTAGAACTTCTTCAGGCTCCCAGTGCAGATTTACTAAGCTTATTTTTATTTCTTTTTTTGGGGGGAATAATTTAAATACTTGTTACCACTCTGGGGTTGAGGTTTTTGTAGTGAGTTTAACCTGGGGAGAACAGGCATTGGGAACTGCTCCCCTTGGTGAATGTGGGGTGCCTTTCAAATGAAGCTCTGCACTGATGAAAGCAGTGCTGTTTTGATGAATTGCCAGAGCAAAGCAGGAGATTGGGGGTTACAAAAACCAGAGGTGATGCATAATACCAAGGGAAGATTTACTATTTAAAAAAAAAAGAGTGTGTGGGATATCTCTTTATTAATAATCCATTATTTTCTGATGCTTTTCACAAAATTTAGGTGTTAGCTGTTCAGAAACCTTATACTTTTGTCATGGAGGTGCTTTGTAATTTAAGGACAATAGAAAACTAAAAAGTTATCCCACACCTCAAGTTCCCCTTTTCTATAAAGAACTAAACAAGGTAGTAAAATTAAAAATAGTACTACATTTCCCCAAATGAAGACTGCTTTAAAAGGCTGTTTAATCTGATGTTTAGATATTATTTCAGTTGGAATACTGTGGTGTGGTCAATTAGAAAACTAGAAAAGGATATTTGCATCTTGTAAGTAAAAAGTAAAAGCATAGTTTTTATGTTTTAAAGGCAGGAAGCTGCACAACCAACTCTTTTTTTTGCCTAATTTCGGATATATATACCCACCTTGAACAGAGAATTATCTACCATCCTTGCTGGTAGCAACATTAATCCCTTATATCCTCATTACAGATCATAAAACTTTATGAGATAATCAATGCATTCCACAAGAAGTGCTGAGGCTGTTGTGTTTGTTCAGTATTGAGCGTGTATGATTGGTATGATTGGGCTCACAATCACCATGTCCATAGTATTAATTGTCAGGGGGTGGTTTAGATGCAGATAGATGACTGTGTTTCTCAAGCACAAAAAATTTAAAAAGAAGAAGAAAACCAAACCCTAATCTTCCCCCCAAAAATGGAGTGTTCCTAGCATGGGGTACTGCAGCACAAGATTTTACTTTGTCACAAATCAGTGAGCCAAGAATGTGGGTCAACATTTCAGTAGCTCATGTACTTACCTTTGCATAACAACTTGTTCTATATAACAATAATGTGTTTCAGGGTTAAATTATCCTCTTTTAGGTGGTATCTTCATTCAGTCTTATCTGAAAACTGCCCAGTAATAAATATTCTTTTCAGCTTTAAGTAAAACAATCCTAAGTCTTGAAGACACTGTTAAAAGTCTTGAAGGTATTTGCACATACTGGTTTGACTGGTGACTACAGGGTGAACTTAATAAAGTGTACATACCTTGGAATAATGAGGATACATACCAGTTGGCACATAAAGTTCAGTGCTTAATTCCATTGTCCTCTAATTATTATGGCTACTGTAACTGTCACTATAATTTAATGAGATATTGACCAACTTCTCTGAAATATTAAACGTGCAAATTCTTAGTTGTTTTGTGTTAAAATAACAAAGAGAGGATCTTGTAAGTGAACTGCTTGAAAATTATCAGATAATTTTTGTATATTGCACGTTTTATCTGGTTTAGCCAGTGGAATGTCTTGAAGAGGCAGAATGTTGATGTTAACTGAGCTAAATTCGGTTGCAATTGCTATTTAAAAGGATTTGAGGGTGTTGACAATCCTCTCCTGATGTGGTGAAGATCTGGTTAATGTTCCTCATTGACCTGTTGAGCAAGGACTTCCTCAAAAGAGTGGGACCAGTGAGTTTTCATACCCATCCAGTCCTTTGCCTCTCTGATGAGGCAGCTGGAAAGCGTGGCAGAAAGTCACCTGTGTTAGAGCGAGCGAAAGAGCTGTTTGGAGACCACCATCCCATCCCAAAAGCCATCAAACAGCTGTCAGCAGCAGCCACACTCAGAGCACAGCTAAGCTAGAACCAGTGACCTGGAGATGAAAGTCTTCACGTTCCGTTCTCCAGCTGAAATTACTCGGTGGCTTTCCCTCTGGGCCCTGCTCCTCGGAAGGACCGGTGACTCTACACGATAGAAGTAAGAGCTGCAGAATGCATCGAGCCCCTTCGCTTCATTTCATCCCACATAGGATTCCTGTACAAATACCCCGAGTCAAACAAACCCTCCTTGCAAGGGGTTTGCATTTTGGAAGCTGTTGTCTTTTTCCTGAGGTGCAGGTGAGAAGGCAATGTTACCTATGGAAAATGAAAAGGAGGTGGTTCCCTCTCAGTTTCTAGTATAAGTGGCAGGATAGTTGCTCCCCTCCCCGATCAGGAGTCCCTCCCCATCTCTCCTGGAGCTCTTTCAGGGATTGAAAGGTACTCCAAGGTCTCCCTGGAGCCTTCTCTTCTCCAGGCTGAACACCCCCAGCTCTCTCAGCCTGCCCTCACAGCAGAGGGGCTCCAGCCCTCTGATCATCTTTATGGCCTTCTCTGGACCCGCTCCAACAGGTCCATGTCCTTCTTCTGTTGGAAGCCCCAGAGAAATCATCATACTCATAGATGAGTAAAGCACAGTGCCACTACGCTGTTACTGGGCAGATTGCTTTGAATCAAGCTTTTATTAAGGTTTTGATTTTTACTTCAACTCAGCATTTAAACAGGAGCAACTCAATACAGACACACGTTGGTGTTGGCCTGGATGGGTGGCCTGCTGTTGTGGTCTAGTCTGCATCCTTGTGCAGCAAAACTAATTACTAGCCTGACTTTGAGTAGAAATTGTTGTTATATCCTGATACATCTCAAAAGACTGTATTGCTTCTCTTTTGCTGGGATTTGTGTGCCAGGCTGGGCTCAGAGAAATCTGCTGTGTTTTATTTTAGCATGGCTAACTTGAAGATCGAACTCTCTAAGCTTGATAGCGAAGCCTGGCCTGGGGCACTGGATGTGGAAAAGGAAAAACTCATGTTAATCAATGAAAAAGAAGAGCTTTTAAAGGAACTCCAGTTTATTACACCCCGCAAACGTACTCAAGATGAGCTAGAGCAGCTGGAGGCAGAGAGGAAGAGGCTTGAGGAAGAGCTGCTGGCAGTCAAAAGCACACCCAGTCAAGCACTTGCTGAAAGGTAAGGGGTTGTCTTCTCCTGGTATTAAATGCTGCTTTCCACAGTCTAGCCCTTGGACTCACCACAGACCCCAAACTATGCCTCTTTGGGCTCTTTTCCTTCAGTAACTCGTCTGTGTAGATCTTAATTAAATTTGTTATTAGCCCACTGGGCAGAAGCACAAAGAAGTCTTCTGTACTGAGAGGGAATGTGAACACCCTGTGTGTGCTCTGCAATATCAGTTCCTCTGTGTTTGGTACCCTCATGAAAATGCCTGTGACAGATGTTAAATAACTGAGGAATGTCAACATACCAGCAGGAGGGCAATACATCACTCCCCCCTTTCTGGTAATAGCTGCAAACTATTTGAACTCGGGTTACAGAGATTATCTTGATTCTTGCACCATCTGAAGCCTTTCATTGTGAGTTTTATTACCTACAAAAATGCAACCAAAAGGAGGAGAGGAAAAAAAAAAAGAAAAAAAGTTCAGAGGAGGAGAATAATTGCTGCAAAACTTTCCTAACTTGTGGCTACTTAACTGGTAACTGAAGCAACTCCCACAATAAATTGTTTTAGCCAGATTCAGAGTTCAGGAAAATCAAAGGTGACTGTCACAAATGGACTTTTCATCAACTGTAAGTGGAAACAAATTTATGGGCACCTCCAGCATGATAAAACACAATGAATGCGGAATGTCTCTGCAGTGTCCTTACTGAAGCCAGCACTCTAAGCCTTTCTACTTCCCCCTGCCAGGAAACACCTCCTGGTGCTCCACTTCCACTGGCTGGTGAAACTCCTGTTGTGTCCTATACTTTCACAGGAGAACTTACCTGTCTGCAGTAGTAATATCTAAATCATAGAATCATAGAATCATTTAGGCTGGAAGAGACCCTTGGGATCATCAAGTCCAACCATCAGCCCTACTCTACAAGTTCTCCCCTACACCACATCCCTCAACACCACATCCAATCTACTCTGAAACACAGTCAGGGATGGGGACTCCACCACCTCCCTGGACCCAGTGCTTTCTGACTCCCATTGATAAATGGAGACTAAGGGGTCAATAATAGAGTGACATGGATGAATACATAAGTTGAATCTAAGGTTCTAACAACGCAGTGTTGGTGCAGCTCAGTCTTGACTCCTGCTGGCTGTAAACAGGGAGCAGGAGCTTCTTAGTTTTGTCCTCCCACTGCCGAGAAGAAATGAAACCACAGATAGTATTTTTTCATCACAACTAGTTGTTACAGCTATTTCCCTCCCCCTCCATTTTCTTCATTTTTTTTTCCTTTTCCTTTTCCTTCCTTAAAATATGGAATTTTTTCCTGAGGGCACTGTAAGATTTCATGTCAGACGCTGCTGCTTGAGGAAGCATTTGTGGTGCCTTCTGGTTTGCTTCTTTGCCATTGCAGTGAATCTCCGTGGATTTCTAGTTTGCTGATACTAAACCTGTTTCCCTTGATGGTTTCAGAGCACCTCAATTCTTTCACACTAAGCTGTTTTGAGGATTATTTCTGCTGTGGCTGCTCTAAGCATGAAGAAAATTGTCATTTTGTAGGAGTCAGGTGCAACTTTTCCTGAAATGTTGATTTGAGAAAAGCATACAGTTAGTTGTATCTCATCAGCCATCAGCATTTTACTTCTTGGAGATGAGGAAGATGGTCCTCTCCATTACCAGTGGAGGAGCCACACCAGTTCCAACGTTGTTAAACTATGGTTGTATTACTATTTCATCCCATGAAGTTCCATGAATGCTATAGGTTTCCAGCATCTTCACAGGGACTGATAATGAAGTGACAGCTTAGAAGCTATGGACTGTGTCAGAGCTTTGTGTGACAAGAGGGGTTTGATTTGGCTTGGTTTGGGGATATTTTTTTGCCTTTTTTTTCTAGAGGGGGGAGAAAGAGAAGACTTGCTGTGATTTAAAAACATTATAGCGTAGCCCTGGGTTATTTGGGAGTAGGATGCTGAAATTGGCACTGGTAGATGTACTCAGAGTCAATTCACAGGAGGAGGGTATGAATCATAACATATCAGCCTCAAAAAAGGCAGGGACAGGGCATACCCCGACTGCTTTAAGAACAAGCCTTCAGGCAGCTGGATAGAAATATCTGGATTGTGGAACTGTTGAGAATTATTTGCTGCTTTCTTGCCTCTGCGTTCTCGTCAGGGAGATTCCATTCATTCCCGCCTTACTCCTTGGCAAGTTTTTCTAAGTAATCCTAGGCCTTTAGAGAGATGCATGATTTAATGGCTTGATTGTGCTGCTGCCTGTGAAACTGGCCCCTGCTCTCATGCCTGCCATGAGCAAACAAGTCCACGTAAGTTTGCGTTGAAAGGTGAGGTATGTGCGCTTTTTTGTGTATTTTTTTTATTATTTAAGATTCTGTACCCCTCTCAGCAGTGTTACAGTTTAAGATCAAAGCTGGAGAAAGATGTCTCACTAAGCACTCAAGTCACAGAATCGTGGAATGCTCCGGGGTTGGAAGGTACCTCTGGAGATCATCCAGTCCAACCCCCTGCCAGAGCAGGGCCACCCAGAGCAGGTCCCACAGGAACCTGCCAGGTGGGTTTGAATGTCTCCAGAAACAGAAACTCCACCAGCTCTCTGGGCAGGCTCTGCCACCCTCAAAGTGAAGAAGTTCCTCCTCAGGTTTAGATAGAACTTCCTATGCAGAACTTTGTGCCTGTTTCCTCTGGTCCTCTCACTGGGCACCACTGGCCCCTTCCTCTTGACACCCACCACATAAGTATTTATAGGTTGCTCCCAGAATGAGTAATTAGTTAATTAACAGGAGGGGTGCCAACAGGAGAGATGTCAGAACAGGTAACACGATGGTGGTTTAGGTGCTCACGTGGTCTTTGGGATATTGAAGTTCCCACCTTATGGTGTAATGAAGGAAGGTTCATTGTTTGAAAGTTCTGGTTGGCAGGTTGTTGGTTTGTTTGTTTTTTTAATTTGACCTGATGTAGAATGTAAAAAAAAAAAATGTCCTTGAATCTCAATTTGTTGTGAGGTAGTAAAATTGTTTCCTGCCTGTCTTGGAACTTCCAGGAGCCATTTCATCATTTTCTTTGTGTTGGGACTAAGATCTTTCTGCAATTTACTACAGGTATTAATACTATTTTGTTAATTACCAGAAGCTCAGATTACACCCAGGAAAGAAATCTTCATTCAGGAGCTGAATGACACGGCATAAATGACATTTTATCAGCCTCCTTAGGGAAAGGAGGATGGAAGCATATAAAGGAAAACAAACTTTTACTTGTGCTTTGGAGAAAAAAAAAAACAACAGATCCCAAACCTTTTAGTTTAATTCGTGGAACCAGCTATAGGTGTCTGCTTTGAGGACAATCAGAGAAGTTCCTAAGCTTTTACATTTATTCTTTTCTTGCCTTTTGCCATTGGTACTTGAACACATAGAGCAATTTTTGTGCTTCTTCCTTGAAGATGTGTTGATAGCTCACTCTTGAAAAGCCACAAAAGAGTTAGTGCAGAGCACTCTTGCTTGGGAAAAGCGGGATAGAATAGGCTTTAAAAGAAGGCAGGAGGCGATGATGAATTGTAAAATGCTTGAAAAAAGTGTCTGATAGTATAGATGAGCATAATTCTTGGTCTGGAAACCCGTGTGCCTGTCTTCCTGAGCAGAGTGAAATGCTTCTGCTGGATTTCGCAGCCCAGCGCGTGGTTTGCGGTGTCAGAGCAGAGGCAGCGGAGTGGAAGCTCACACCCTGCCTGACCTCGGGGTAACCCCTTCACCTCTGCATAACCCAGATGTGCTCACTGAACAAACGTGGGTCCTGGGCGTAAGCAAGTGCTTTTCATGCTTTGCTGAACTGAGGACTTAATGTCTTTTTACTGGTATCTGGCACTTGAAGAGAGTGAATCCTGGGAACTCTGGAGTATTTCATTCAGCTGGCCTAAATAAGAAAGCAGTGGGCTGGTTTTGTTGTTGTTTTCCTTTATTCTTTGAAGTGTTCTCTGCATTTGAATATTCATTTATACATCCTTGAGATGCCAGAAAGGCCAACAAAAAGGTTTCTGAGAACAAACAGTGGACTTTATTCTTTTATTTTTAAAGGAGGGGAGATAATTTCTTGTCCCTCAGGTTCATTACTTCAGAGGCTGTGATGTGTGTCAGTTGACTGAGCATGGGCTGGAGGAGAATGTACTAATCCACAGCTACAGGAGTGTTTTAGCTGAATCCACAGAGGGAAAGCAAGCAATTCATTTGGTGTTGTCCATGGAGTGATAAAAGGGAATTATAAAAGGAAAAATCACTCTAAAGGTTAGTGAATCCTTTCTGCTTGCAGCCAGCCAAAAGGAATAGGGGGAGACTTCTACCATGTGTGGTTTTAGGGTTAGGCAGGGTGACGGATCAGGAAGCAATAAATCCTCCTTTTCCATACAGGTGAACCTTGATAATGAGTGTTACGATGCTGTGTGGCTCTGAGGTGATGACAAACCTGTTGGGGATGTAGAAATCTTGACCAAGGACTCCTGAGAATGGTCCATCGTATCAGAACCTTGTGCTAGAAAGTTGCTTTGATTTACTGTGTTGGCTCTAGATGAAGACACTGAAATCAAAGGGATTGCTTGAATTTTAAACTTCCTGCAGTCCTACCCCAGTGTTGTGGTTTCAGCCAAATTTACCAAAACCAGACTTCCTCCCCCCCAAAACAGAAGGGAGAGGAAGAGAATAAGGAGATTTACAAGTTTAGAATGAACTACTTTAATGAAGTGTTAATACTAAAATTAAAGTAAAAAGAAGAAAACAATTAAATAGATCCAATCTATACAAAACTGTATCAAGCTCCCAGGATGACAGTCACGTCCCCAGCAGCATCAGGAAAAGTCCCAGACTGGACTGGGTGACCAACAGGAGCTGGATTCCAGCTCTGGAGTCAGGAATGCTGGGATCAGGATCAGAGGCAGATGAACAGACAGGGTCCTCCTCAGACATGGGCCACTGAAGAAAGAGGGCTGACCCTTTGACCCCTCAGCTTTTATACTGAGCAGGATGCAGATGGGATGGAATACCCTGTTGGTCAGGTTTGGGTCACCTGTGCTGTCCCCTCCTCCCTGCAGGTGTGACCCCTCGAGGCTTTTCCATTTCCAACCCTCCAAGGGGGCAACTAACTCAATTCCCTGCCCTTGGTTGTTCCAGCAATAAGTACAAGCCAGGGTCTCTCTGCACACCCTGCCTTGGGGTCATCGGGTCTGATCTCTGCCAGAGTGAACAGTTTCTGGACAGTCTGCTGTTCATGTCAGAGTTTAGTCAGTCAGCAGAGGCCCAGCTAAAAAAGTGAAATTGTCAAACAGACAATTGGTTTTACTTCAAAATGGGGAACCCAAGTTCTTGCATTATGAGAATTAATACTGGGTTTGTGGGTTTTTTTCCCTGATGAAACTCTGTTAAGTGAGGAGCCAGTCCACACCGTGGCTTTTTAAAGACTGTCTTAGTGCAGATCTCATTGTCCCAAAGTTGGGTCTGTTTTTCCACAGCTTGTCTTATCCTCTTTTATTTGGTGCCTGTTCCCTTGGGACGGTGTGACCGTACCAACATTCTGCTTGCTCGTACACCCCATGTTTGCTACCATGCCTAAAATTCTGCAGGTACAGGCACTCTGCTGAAGTGGGTCAGGGCTTTACGATGGGACTGAGAGTTAACACAGTCTGCTGGATTTTACTAGTTGCCAAGTAGATTAAAATACGAGGGCTCTTCGCATGTTTCTAGCTTATCTATGAAATATTTCTGCTTTCTGGCTTATTTTGTAATACTTTCCTATACTTACCCCTTCATAGAATCATAGAATCATTTAGGTTGGAAGAGACCCTTGGGATCATCAAGTCCAACCATCAGCCC
>VZTM01009184.1:279573-362802 GCA_013400555.1 Jacana jacana
GTGATAGCACTCAGTCATTTTGTTAACGCTTTCCTATACTTACCCCTTCCCCTCTTTCCAGATTGAAACTGGAGGAGAGAAGAAAAGAACTGGTACGGAAACTTGAAGAAACAACGAAGTTCACTACGTATCTGCACTCACAGCTGAGGAGGTGAGGCTGTCAAGCCTGGTTTCGGCAACACTCGGACCTGGCTGTCTAAACTCATTCAACCTTCTCTTTGTTTTTTAGTCTTAGCCAGAAGGGGAACAAAATTTGTTTTAATATTTAAGTAAGAAAATGTAAGTCTAATAGCTCCAAGCAGTTTGCCACCCCACAAATCTGCTGTACTTGGATCATTTCAGTAGGCCCCCGAGACTGCATTGAATGGGTTTTTTTTTGCGCAGTTGCTATAATTAAGCAGGGAGTAAATAAATAAAGCAGGAATTCTCTAATTGGTCATATCTCCCAAATGCTGTCATTGAGGGGACCAAATGGATTCTCAGAGTTCAGTATAAAGTGAAGAACTATCAGAACGGGAGCCTTTATTCTGGGTAGTAACTGGAGAGAGGCTCAATGAGTACGTGTGTGTGTGTGTGTAAATACTGCTGTGAGTCATTGATTCTGGTTTTATTCTTCAACACCGACTTATGCTTTCTGCTGGCAGAGAAGTACCCTCAGCAGGACATTTTTTTTCCTGACATTGATTCAAAATCTGACTCTGGGTTTATGAAATTCATAGTGATAACAAAAAAGCCACCAGTCACCGCAACCGTGAACTCCAACCCATTGCTCTAATGGGAGTTCTGGTTTTTAATGATGCGTGTAACTGGTCCAAGGGAAGAGTTTCTCTGACTTCTGGACCGTGCCCTGGACTTGTGGGTCTTTTTATCTTGGTAAAGGCAGTTCTCTAGTCCAGTGGCAAAATTTTTCAAGTCGATAGCTTTGTTCAGTAAGGGTCTCATTGGTGTTTAGACCATGAGGGTGTGCAGGTCGGGCTCAGACCAGCCAAGTACTGGTGTTTAGAAAACATAATGCCCCAAGCAGCACTCAGTTGTAAATCATTACAGTGCAGCTCCTGTCCGTCTTATCTCTCTGTGTACCCTTCTGTGCTGGTTCAGTTTATTAACACCGGTCTGGTTTGTGCTGTCTTTGCAGCCTCTCGGCAAGTACCTTATCGGTGTCTTCAGGGAGCAGTTTGGGATCGTTGGCATCCAGCCGGGGATCCCTGAACACCTCGAGCAGAGGGTCGCTGAACTCGCTCAGCTCCACAGAGCTCTACTATAACCCGGGTGATCACATCACGGATTTGGACTATCAGTATAAACTTGACTTCATATTGCAAGAAAAAAGTGGTTACATTCCGTCGGGGCCTATCACCACGATCCACGAGAACGAAGTGGTCGCTTCCCATGGGAGACTGGGTTACGGTGACTCTCCTTCGGCTGCAGACCATCCCAAATTGACTGAACCTCCCAAATCCGTGACGTCGCTCTCTTCCAGGTCCTCGCTGTCCTCCTTGTCCCCCCCAGGCTCCCCTTTGGTTTTAGAAGCGGCATTTTCGGTGTCAGCTCAGCATTCCCCTCTGCATCACCTCACGACGGACTTTGAAGACTCTGACCTTTCGGGTGATTTTGCCGGCATTAGTCTCTGTGAGAACCAAATATTGCTGGACTCTGAAGCCAGAGCAGGATCTCAGATTCCTCCAGATGATAAAGACCTTAATGAAGGCATTAGGCAGCCTCTGCCTTCTCTGCATGAAGGAAGTTCAGGTAATTAAAAAAAAGAAAAAGTCTAATGTCAAAGGGTATGGGTTACCTGACAGTTTTGCTCTTGAATGGGGAGGTTCATAGAATCATAGAATCATTTAGGTTGGAAGAGACCCTTGGGATCATCAAGTCCAACCATCAGCCCTACTCTACAAGTTCTCCCCTACACCAGATCCCTCAACACCACATCCAATCTACTCTGAAACACAGTCAGGGATGGGGACTCCACCCCCTCCCTGGGCAGCCCATTCCACTGACTGACCACTCTCTCTGTGAAAAACTTCTTCCTCATGTCCAGCCTAACCCTACCCTGCTGCAGCTTGCAGCCATTCCCTCTTGTTCTGTCGCTCATTGCCCGTGAGAAGAGACCAGCACCAACCTCTCTCCAATGCCCTTTCAAGCAGTTGTAGAGAGGGATGAGGTCTCCCCTCAGCCTCCTCTTTCTCAAACTAAACAACCCCAGCTCCCTCAATCCATCCTCATAAGCCTTATTCTCCAGGCCTCTCACCAGCTTCGTGTCCCTCCTCTGCACTCGCTCCAGCCCCTCCAGATCTCTCTTGTGCTGAGGTGCCCAGAACTGGACACAAGACTCAAGGTGTGGCCTCACCAGTGCTGAGTACAGGGGTTCCTCATGTAACCAAAGAGTATCTTGGTGGGACATACTTTGGCCCTGGTGGGCAGTCAGTAATTCTCATTTTGGGTGCAGAGGGCTGTGATCACCCCAATTCCATCTACATTTTTGCAGTAGCTATCTCGGAAGGTAAGCTTGTGTATTGCAGGCTCTGCTGTGAAAAATGAATAGAAAAACCTGGGGCTGGATCTTGAAGATGCAGATTCTAAGTGTTGTCAAGAATGCTTGGGGATAGAGCAGAAATACCCGCTGCTGGTCTCTGGTAACTTGAAATTGGGTACTTTTTTTCCTCACTATAGAATAAGTTACAAACTGACATCCCCAGTAGAAGAGATTTCTGGACTGAAGAGTTGGAATTTTGATGTGTATATGTATATCTAGTTATTTGAGGCCTGCTTTCACTGAGAGATCTGCAAATCATCTCTTAAGTGGATAGAGAAGGACAAGTGATCACGTGCCATGCAAGTTACAGCGAGACTCTCTCCATTTTTAACATGATTTCATAGCTTTTTGGTTTTAATCCCTCTGAGTTAGCACAGAGCTCCTGAGCTGGTCTAGGCTCCCCCTGCAAACTGGGTAACGTCCAAAAGGATGGGTCATCTCATCCTAACACATACTTCCCTTTAAAGAATGTGGGATGAATGATCCTGTGAGTTATTGAGGTATCCCTGATAACTGGCTGACTTTCACTGGCTGAGTTAGGTGACATGAATTCCACTTCTAGAGGGAAAAGCCCAGTGGCATAGGTGGAGGTCTTATGTTGTCACAGCCTTTGGCAGTGTCAGAACTTCAAAAACCCCAGCTGTCGAGAACTGCTGGCTTGTCCTCAGCCTTAGAGGGTTGACTTTGCTGCCTTTTGTTGGGGCTGACAGTGTGTTGTGCTTTCTCTGCACTTTTATTGACTTTTCTAGTGTCTTTCTGTGTCATTGCCTTTAAGTACGTTGCAAACCATCCGTGTGTTCACGTTACACAAGGGCTCTGGTTTGCTGAGGAGGAACCAGATTTCCACCAGTGCTGAGTGTCAGCAGCCCTGTTTGAAACTGGATCAGCATCTCCCCTACCCAGCTCCACCTTTCTGGGCCTGAGTTGGTAGCAAAGCAGCTCCCTAAGGAATTTCTGGGCCTGAGTTGGTAGCAAAGCAGCTCCCAAAGGAATTTGGGTCTCTTAGAATAGATACAACCTAACTCCAGAGAGTGCATTGTCCAGGTTTGTTGCCAAGCTCAAGCCCTTGTGCCTGGAGTTTGACAGTTTATAATAAAAATACCCAGACATACCAATACAGACATATATTTAAATGAGAAAAAGGATTTTATTTATTTATATATCTATATAAATACATATGAAGGAACTGTAACTTCTGTTGGCTAGTTAGATTAGCTTTGTGCAGTACTGTGGTAATTTCAATACTGACCAGAGCAAAGTGGTAGCAGAAGACAAACGTAGGGTATACTGGGAGCTGGGGGAGACTATTCAACTGTGCAGAAAGGAAAAAAAAATAATTAAAAAAAAATTGACTGATGTCCTAATGGTCTGAACCTGTGAAATGCAAAGTGGAAAAACCTGGAAAGGCATTTGGGAGGGGAGGGAGTAAATCTGTCCTTTGCCTTTCCAGTATAGCGGAACACGGGTGTGAATTTTGCTTTAGAGCCATATGGAAAAGATGAAAAAAACCCAGTTAGTTTTCCTGCCCCCATTCAGCAGCATATCCTTTCCAAATGAACCACTTTTGGTCAGTCTGGCTGCAGCTTACCTAGTCTGAGAACTGCATCTGAGGCAGTTTGGAATTTGGGAACACATGGGGATATGAGGAATCAGAATTTCTTTTTTTAAAACTTATTTCTTTAGGTCATTGCTTTCAGAGGCATCGTGTGGTTGTCTGATGTTTATGAGCTTATCTGAGGACCTGTCACTCTGGATAGTGTCAAAGTGTCTTTTAAGTCTAAAAATAGGTATAGTTTTAAAATATACATTCATCTGGTGATTTTTCATACTGACAGCCCCTCATGTAGGGTCATATATATGATACAAAGTACCTTTAAATCTGTATTAAGACTGACCAAACAAGCACTCAGAGTTTGAAAAGGAGGATATTAATTAATTGTGCTTCAGTATCTCGTGTCCACGGTGGTCCTCATGGTGAGGCCTCAGTACATCAGCAGAGACACAGACCTGGGTCCAGTTTCATTCCTGGAACTGCTGGGATTGCTGAGCAGGAAGCTTTTCAACAAAGTCAGCCAAAGGCTTAAAACCTGCCTGGAAAATACAAGTTTTACCAGCCTACAAGTCTGAGTATTGCTGCATCTTCATGTGGAGGCAGAGAACTGTACCTGGAGAAGGCATAGCTGGTGGTTTCGTGTAATAATATGCCTTGGCCCCTTAGATGCAGTTCTCACCCGCTCCTCCTCTGCCTCTGACTTTCTGCACCGGTGAACCATACAGCTCTTTGCCCCTCTGCACAGAAGCCAAGTTGGAATATCATGTAGTTCTTCCACAGTCAGTCCCTGTCCCTGTCAAAGTCAGTCCAGGCCACTGGGGTAATTCCTAAGGGTAATCAATAAATCATGCCAGCACCTCCACCCCTCGCGAAAGAGCTCTTCATCAGCACGGGCAAAAGCATTTCTGCTGCCATAAACAAAAGCACAAATGCAGCAATCAGTCACCTGATCTGAAGCCTTGTATTTCAGACATCTTCAGCTGTAAAGTCATGATTCAGGTGGGGAGGATAATGCATGAAGTGTAATAAAAGTACCACACAGGGCCTCAGCCGACTCTGCTGCAGAACGTGGCTTCATGGGATGCTGCTTCTTCACAGCGTAACACAAGTGGAAGATTAAAGCCAAGTGGTAGCTGATAGTACAGAGACTGTAGCATAAAAAGTTTCTTGATGATGGTAAAGCAGAGGGATTTTTCCTTTCAAGGAGTCTGATCTCTGGGGAGAGGGTGCCTGCCTGACTTCATAAGCAGCAGGCAATCACTTCGCCTGTAGCTGAAGTGTTACTAGGGCGCAGAACGCAAACATGGCAAATACAGGTTTAAAGATCAGGATAATGAGGGTTCATAATGAAGGATAATAACCAGCTCAACTGATAGGGGTGATGATAGGAGCCTGTATCTCTGGGAAGGAATAACAGTTGTACATTTTCAAGTTCATCAGTTCGGCTGTATCCCTCGCCAGAATACGTGCTAACAGCAGCGCAGCCTCGGAGCCTTTAATGATGTGGAACAAAACTACTCTGTGATGCTCAGTGAAAGGTCACCGCCTTCGGCTCGACAGCTTCCTCAGCCTCGTGCCTCTCTCTTCCTGAGGATTAATCTGGGGGACTGATTTTCATTCTCCTTCCTTTCCGTAGGCGCTGACTCACCGCGCAGGACGGCTGCTCACCTGCTGGAGGAGAAAACAGCCCGCGTCTCTGCCGCCGTGTCCGATGAGTCTGTAGCTGGAGACAGCGGTGTATATGAGGCTTCTGTCAAACAGTAGGTTTGAGAAAGAGAGTGTCTTTCCACCAAAACAAAAAAAATCTGCATAAGCAATTTATCCTTTCAGACTGAAAGGAAGGCACAGTGGCCAAACAGAGAAGTTTGGTTGCTTTCATAAGCTAATAAATTTGCATTACAGTGCTTGCATGTAATCCACTGAGTAGCATTAATACACAGCCTTCTAATCCTGGGGTTATTTTCTTGCTAGAAGTTTTCCTGGGGGAAAAGAACCCCAAGGCTGTATTTAAACTGTACGAGTTTTGCCATGTGGCTGCACTGGCTCTGCTCAGAGGGACTCTTGTTACTTCTTGTTTTCTTTAGATGCAGTCTTAAAATTGCACAAGCATTTTGCACGAGCATTTTTTTGGGGGGAAAAAAAAAAAGGCTGTAGGAAAGATGAGAAAATCCTTAGTTATAATGTTGGTATAAAAATAATCCCGGTGAGGGTTTAATATTTGTGCTTCACAGGATAAAAGAAATGTATTTGTTCTTGCTGCTTTTAGACAAGACTTATTTTGTACGAGATTATTCATCCTAGTTCTTACAGCGTGTCTGTGTCCATGCAGTGGAACAGTGAACTTCAGTCTGCTTAACAGGAGACTGCTGCAAGCTGTGAGAGAATCTAAAATCTTTTCTTTTCCACCTCTGTTTTGGCAAGTTCTTCACATTTAAGAGTTTTATGTCCTTTTGGATGTTCAGAGAGATGTTTTAGCAGGCTGCTTACAAAGACATAGGTGCGTGACTTCTGTTGCCAGGCCAAGTGCTACTCTATTAGGACAGGGAAAGGTGCATTGTGGTGTCATAAATGGGTTTTATTAGCTTCTGATAAAACTATTTCTACTTGCCAAGTCTTTCATAAATTAAAAGGTACTAAAATAATGGGACCAAATAAAAAAGCTGAAATACAAAAGCTATTTCTTCTAAAGTGCTGCAATGGCCATTTAACATCATCTTAAGTCACAGACCCATATTTCACCCTGGACTCTGAATCCTAGTATTGGTTTGCCCACTTCAGTTAGCCCTAATGCAACCTTCTCAGGCTGAAATAAACTCCCATCTGTTAAAAACTCCGCCTTCACTCGACTGAGTGGCTGCGAGTGTGTGTTTTGCTTCAGTAACCCTTGTCTTCTGATTTTGTTTCCATTCTGAGCTGCTGTGATCAAAGCTTATCTTCAGCTCTGGTTATAAACCCAGTGGGTAAAAACAGGCAGACATTGGACCAAAAGCTGGTGGATGTTCTGTGGAGCGAGTCTTTAGCTGCCCTTTTAGCCGGGAAACAGCAAATTCCTGTCTTCTTCCTGTCTTTGCTCATGAAAAAACAAAAGGTGACAGTTGTGTCCCCTGAGCCTGTGTACAAAAGGAAGCTCTTGCCATTTGTGCAAGCTGAGATTTACAGACCCTAGTTATTCCCTGGCAGCTCCAGGTGTGGATACTCTTCATTCTTGCTGAGTAGGAAATAGTGAAGAGGTAACGAGTGTCTCTGTGTGAGTTGCTTACGTTTACAAGTGTCTTTATGAACACTGTGTGTGGAAAAACTTACAGTTTGTGGGTGTGCTCCTGACCAGCCCTTTGTATTGAGTAATTTAAGGTAAGGGAGGAAGTAAACACACCCTATCAAACTGACCAGTTGTCAGGAAAGGAACAGCAAAAAAGAAACCTCTAAATGCAGAGTCCTAAAATAACGCTGTTGTGTCTTGATAAGGCGTGGGATGGCTGTGTCATTCTCCACGTTTCCTAACTTGACATTTCCTAACTTGCTTTTGTTTATTGATCCCACCAGCCTGGTTTTAGAAATCAAGGTAGTGCATTAATACCACATCCTCACTCAGACCCCCCAGAAAAGGACTGGAAATTATTTTACCACATGGATTCTCTGTAATTCCAGTCACCACTAAAGTTGGTCTTTGGCTGCAAGACTTGAGTCCCTTTAGTTCTTCAAATGCTTCTGAAAACGGGCTCAGAGGAAAGAAGCTTCTTGTTTGTGCAGGAACCTCTTTATTTTACAGAGCTGCTGTTTCTCAAATATTCTCCAAAGCAGTATTTCATATCCAGTTTACGCTTCTTACCCAGTGGTCTGTTTGTTAGAAACTTGAATTTCCAATTTTGTGTTCCAGGGCACAAAGAAATGCTAAGTGAGTACAGGAAAATGTCATGAGTTTTGCTCTCGCTCGTTAGTCTGGCTTCAGTAAATCAGCCTGAGGCCTTTCCAACTCGTTACTGGAGTTGCCAAACTCTCCCTGAAAGAGGCCTTGCCATTGTGAAGGCTCTGAAACTCTCGTTTGGAGCACATGCTGTAATTAGTTCAGCCTCCTTAGGAGAATGTATATGTGTTCTGAGTACACATTTCTTAATTACTGCTGCAAGAGAACTATACTTCTTGTAAATGTGAGTATTTGTCTGTTTGCCCTAGACCAAATGAAACCGAGGACGTTGTATATAGTGAAGATGATGCAACAACTTTAGAGGCTGCCCAGGTACAAGTAGGACTCAGGTAAGTGACCAGCAAAGTGAGTATTTCTGTTCTTACCTAAAAATGTGGAACAGTAACTTCCTTCACGTTGTCCTTTCTCTTAACAGATACGACCATGGCAGTTCCAGCTTTGTGATAATCGTCGTACGGCTCCGAAATCTCCCAGCGTTCTCTGTCCCCCTGGGCTCTAAAGTGTAAGTTGGTGGCAGAGCAGTGGTGTTGAAATCCAGCAGTGTGATCACAGAATCACAGAATCTCAGGGATTGGAAGGGACCTTGAAAGCTCATCCAGTCCAATCCCCCTGCCAGAGCAGGAACACCCAGAGCAGGTCACTCAGGAACGCCTCCAGGCGGGTTTTGAATGTCTCCAGAGAAGGAGACTCCACCCCCTCCCTGGGCAGCCCCTGCCAGTGTTCCCTCACCCTCACTGTGAAGAAGTTTTTCCTCATAGTTAACTGGAATCTCCTCTGTTCCAGCTTGCACCCATTGCCCCTTGTCCTATCATTGGGTGTCACTGAGAAGAGCCTGGCTCCATCCTCCTGACACTCACCCTTTACAGATTTATATATATTATATTTTAACGTTAATAAGGTCACCCCTCAGNATTTCCCAATCTCTACTGGTCCCTGGGGTTGTTCTTGCCCAGATTCCAGACTCTACACTTGTCTTTGTTCTATTTCATTCAATTTCTCCCTGCCCAGCTCTCTAGCCTGTCCAGGTCTCGCTGGATGGCAGCACGACCTGCTGGTGGGTCAGCCACTCCTCCCAGTTTGGTAGTGATAACAGGTTGTACAAATTCTCCAGAGGAGTGGATTGATTTACTGGTCAACAGCACTAAAATATATATATGTCTATATGTATAAAGAATGCAGCTGCATAACAACTTGGAGTAACTCCCTGTGCTTAGGTTTAGGCTTGGGATGCATTCTCTAATCTATATTCTAAATATATTATGAATTGATCTTCAGCAGCTATGGGCCCAGCTAGTTTCTTCCCCGTTTTCCTTACTTTTCTGGTTTCTTTTGGAGGTTTTGTTTCTTTAAAAGATGTCACTGCTCTTCAGTGCTGCTCACAACGTTCAAAGAGCTTAATTTCTACATCCACCCAAATTTTTCCCTCTCTTTCTTTTTTTTATTTTTAAATGAAGGTCAGGATTCCTCCCATCTGTGACACGATCTGATCCTCAGCGTTCGCAGTGCTAAAGGCGAGGATAAACTTGGGTAGAGACAGAAATAGCAACCCCTTTTGCTCCTACCTCCCCAGGCACAGAAATTCCTGTCTCTGGGAAATGTTTGCAGAAGGGGCAGGAGGAGAGTTCCTCTGTCCTCTCTTTCACCTCTTTTCCTCTTCACCTCTTCATTTGTCGCCGTTTCATCTTTCTTGCTGTGGGGTCGACGGGCTCAACCTCTGTCACGTGTCACCAGCGAACGCTTGTGCAAGTAGAGGTGTTGGAATTCAGACTTTTATCTTGTTTGATTCCTGGCAGGTATATCAGAGTAGCCGTACTTCCCTCCTCCAGGGACATCAGCTGCCTGTTCCGCACAAAAGTTCATCCTGCCAGGGAAAACCTTTCATTCAACGAGATCTTCCGAGTGGCCATCTCCCAAGGAACGCTGCTGCAGAAGACGCTGAGGGTAGACGTTTGCTCCGTGGGCAGAAGTCGCCGGGAGGAGTGCTTGGTAGGCAGCTCCAGTTCTGGCTTTGTTGTTTATAGTGTCCCCTCTCGTTTTCATGGTCAAGGCTGCTGAAACTGCACAGTATTTGGAAACAAACTCTGCAGCATAGCTTGGTCGTTGCTATGATACTTCAAATACTACCTTTTCCTGAGATTCCTGGGACAGAATCTAATCCTGGGTGGGTGTTTTAGGAGGTGTTTTGAGAATTCTTACACTGCATTCCCTTAACCTTTTAATTACAGAATAAGATTCCATCTTTGCAGTTCTATACATTAAAAAAAAAACAAGCATAAACTTCATTGCAACGTTCCTCCAACAGTTGGTTTTCAAGGAGAAGTGGAGAAAGAGCCACAATTAGTTCAACAAACAAAAAAACCCATCCCTCATTCTCACAGCTCATCACAAGGAACAAACTCCATTACGTTTTTGCACCTTGTTGTAGGTTGTATGAGAGTGATGGTCAATGGGACAGAATCTACTCAGAGGCCTGTGTCTAGTGGACTCCCTCAGGGATCAGCATTGGGACTGGTACTGTTCAATAGATTCATCAATGACTTGGATGAGGGAATAGAGTGCACTATCAGCCAGTTTGCTGATGACACCAAACTGGGAGGAGTGGCTGACCCGCCAGCAGGCCGTGCTGCCATTCAGCGGGACCTGGACAGGCTGGAGAGTTGGGCAGGGAGAAATTGAATGAAATAGAACAAAGACAAGTGTAGAGTCTGGAATCTGGGCAAGAACAACCCCAGGGACCAGTAGAGGTTGGGAAATGACCTGTTGGAGAGCAGCGTAGGGGAAAGGGACCTGGGGATCCTGGTGGGCAGCAGGATGCCCATGAGCCAGCACTGTGCCCTCATGGCCAAGAAGGCCAATGGCATCCTGGGGTGTATTAGAAGGGGGGTGGTTAGTAGGTGGAGAGAGGTTCTCCTCCCCCACTACTCTACCCTGGTGAGACCCCATCTGGAATATTGTGTCCAGTTCTGGGCCCCTCAGTTCCAGAAGGACAGGGAACTGCTGGAGAGAGTCCAGGGCAGGGCTACCAACATGATGAAGGGAGTGGAGCATCTCCCATAGGAGGAAAGGCTGAGGGAGCTGGGTCTCTTGAGCTTGGAGAAGAGGAGACTGAGGGGTGACCTTATTAATGTTTATAAATATGTAAAGGGTGAGTGTCAGGAGGATGGAGCCAGGCTCTTCTCAGTGACACCCAGTGATAGGACAAGGGGCAATGGGTGCAAGCTGGAACAGAGGAGGTTCCAGTTAACTATGAGGAAAAACTTCTTCACAGTGAGGGTGAGGGAACCCTGGCAGGGGCTGCCCAGGGAGGGTGTGGAGTCTCCTTCTCTGGAGACATTCAGAACTTGCCTGGAGGCGTTCCTGAGTGACCTGCTCTGGGTGTTCCTGCTCCAGCAGGGGGATTGGACTGGATGAGCTTTCAAGGTCCCTTCCAATCCCTGAGAATCTGGGATTTTGTGATATTTACCTTTTTCACCTTTTTTAGTCTTTATGATCTGTAAAAGTAATGAAAAGGCAAAGACGTTCATAGACCAGTCTGTTTGAAACCCGTGCCTTTTACATTTTGTTGTTAATTGTTGTCATCACGTAATTAGCAACGCCTCATTTACCTTCAAATTGCTTTTGCATGGTCTGGTACAACTCAGATGAGTTTTTCACCCTGAGTCAGAGCGAGATTTTTAGTTACAACACACTGAAGAGATGTTGGAATCCGGTGGGGTTCATCAGCCCTAGACTGTTGTCTAGAACAGCCTCAACACGTACAGTTTCAAAAACGTAGCATTTTCAAAAATGTAGAATTTAACTTAATTCCTGGGGAGCGTGTTGGCCTTTCTCAGTATGTACAAGGATTCCCCTGAGGTAAGGGAAGGGCAGCAGAACAAAAAGACTGCAGAAGGCAAAGGTGAAGTTTAAAACCCAACCATCAAAGACATCAGGGTTAATCAGAAGATGAAAAGAAAGCATTGGGAGCACCAGCCCCAGCAGAAAGCCCTGGGCAACAGGATCAGAGTTTTAGCAAAAGGACCACAAAGATGCTCCAGGGGCTGGAACCCCTCTGCTATAGGGACAGGCTGGGAGAGTTGGGGGCTGTTTAGCCTGGAGAAGACCCTTCCTTAGAGCCCCTTCCAGTGCCTAAAGGGGTTCCAGGAAAGATGGGGAGGGACTCTTCATCAGGGAGGAGAGCCATAGGATGAGGGAGGAACAGTTTTAAACTGAAAGAGAGGAGATTTAGATGAGATCTCGGGAAGAAATTCTTTGCTGTGAGGGTGGTGAGAGCCTGGCCCAGGTTGCCCAGAGAAGCTGTGGCTGCCCCATCCCTGGAGGGGTTCAAGGCCAGGCTGGATGGGGCTTGGAGCAACCTGCTCTGGTGGGAGGTGTCCCTGCCCAGGGCAGGGGGTTGGAACTGGGTGGTTTTTAAGGTCCCTTTCAACTCGAACCACTCAATGATTCTATGAAGAGTGTGCAGCCTAGGAGCTGAGCAGATATTTGGAGGATTTTATTCTCCATGGCACAACCCAAACATGAGTATTGATAGAATTCATAGAATCATTTAGGTTGGAAGAGACCCTTGCTTTACAAAGTTCTCTGGAATTCTGCCAGAGTGCAAACTCAGCAGGTGTCAGTGCTTGTCCAAATGAAGGAGTTTCCTAATCTCTTCTCCTGTCTGTTCATCTACTCCTTCACTGGTTAAGAGCAAACAACCATTATCGTTTGCCGTATTGATGACTTTTGTGGTGGAAGAATTGAAAAACTGACTCAAACTTGGTGTTCCATGAGTTGATGCTGCAGGTGTTACAGATTTTCCTTATTGAATGCAATGGAAAGCAGACGTGTGTGCTCCAGTGATACAGAGGGGTTTGGGTCTGTGCACGTGGGGAGAAATTCCCCAGGGTGGACAATGTGGAGGACCTCTCCATGTACTTCTATTTGTTTATTTTAATTAGAAGTGGAAGAAGATAGAAAATTGCACAGTTATAAAGGGAATTCACATCCAGGTCCAATTTGTGCTGCTCATTTCACATGATAAATACTATAGAATTTATTTTCAACCACCTTGCAGGAAAAAAACCCAAAATCCACAACCCAAATTTAAATTATCTTCTTCCCCTTTCTTACCTTGTGCAGGCTGGGACTCAGATCAGTCTGGCAGATTTCTCTGTTTCTGATGAGGCTGGTGCTCTGTGGTACAACCTGTTGCCTTGCAAGCAAATCCCTGGAAAAAAAAACAGGGAACAAGATGAAGAATCCCTGTTTCTGTTCAGCAAACAGCCATCAGACGCCTTGGACTTGGTGAGTCACACAGACTCTCATTGTGCTGTTGTACTGTGGATGCTTTACTAGGTAAATTGTCCTCCCCTGAAGGTCCTGCTGTCCTGCAGGGACTCTTGTGGGTAGGGGCTTTGGGCCTGAGTAGGTCCTATGTGGGGTTTCAGGCTGCTTAGTGAGCCTGGATAGGGCTGATGCTTCTCAGCGGGACGCCAAATTGCACTCCTCTTTGAAATGCTTCACCTTTGTGTTTCATTTGAAAAAGAGTGTTATTGAAGAGCTTCCTTGAGTTTACCACTGATTTTTCACATGCACACGTGAAAAGCTGCCATTTATCAATTATTTGAATCCATGTAGTAAAAGCTGTGGCACTGAAACTGCTGCTTATGGAAACCCCATGGTAATTCTTGCTGTTCAGTAAGCTTTTCTGCTTTAATGCCTCCTTGAGAACTACATTAAAAAACATAGTTCTTTTTGGAACAACTTCTCTTTTAAGAACAGTTTTTTACACCTATGGATTTTACAAGTATGAGAGGGAAAGAGAGGAGAGACGTTACAGGGTGACAGGAGCATGATGCAATCACAGAATCATAGACTTCTCTGGGCTGGAAGAGACATTGAAGGTGATCAAGTCCAACCATCAGCCTGACTGATAAAACCCATCACTAAACCATATCTCTAAGCACTGTGTCTACCCATCTTTTAAATGCTTTTTTTTTTTCCAATCAGATGATTCCATTATTGTTTTACACACACTGTTTTTGATCGAGATTTACTCTGTATAAAACCAATCAGTTAACGTGCTGCACACTGACAATTCAAAGCCCCTTCTACTTGGGATCTGAGCTGTGGTTTTGGTGGCATCAGGGAGCAACAGGATAATGCAGCCACTGCAAGAGTTGGGGTTTGGGGGGTACTTTTGTTTGGTATTTTTTTTTACCTGTGTTACATATCATTGAGTTCTGGTTCCACCTTCTCTTTTCTTGTGAGCAGGATGCTGTGTCAGCTCTGTTGGAGAGGACATCTGCTGAGCTGGAAGCAGTAGAACAAGAGCTGGCTGAAGATGACGAGGAGGAGGAGGAGGAGCAAAGGGGCTCTGAGGAAGACTGGTAAAGCCACTTTTCCTCCCTTGCTGTTCGTGTCTGAATGATTCCACTCACTTCACCTACTCCTAGATAAGTGAAAGGGCTGCACTTTTAGAGGGGATCACAGAATCATAGAGTGGTTTTGGTTGGAAGGGATCTTCAAGATCATCAATTTCCAACCCCCTGTCCTGGGCAGGGACACCTCCCACCAGAGCAGGTTGCTCCAAGCCCCATCCAGCCTGGCCTTGAACCCCTCCAGGGATGGGGCAGCCACAGCTTGTCTGGGCAACCTGGGCCAGTGTCTCACCATCATTGGAACTGGGATAAAGTCTCGCTGTCTTGTTTCTTAGCTGCAGTGTAGTAAGTGCTGTATTGTGAGGGAAAGGGAGAATTGTTTGTTTGTTTTATTGACTTATTGCAAGCAAAGTCCTTCAACGTTATCACCTGCAGCTACTGAACGTGGTGCAGCATTGCCATAATGATCCTGAAGGTGAACTGGAGTAGAGCTGGCTATTTTTAGTTAGAGCATATAGTGAAACATGCCTCCAGGTGAACTTAGTTGGAAGCATTTGGGTGATGCTCTTGTTTTCCCCCCTGATCCATGGGAGAAGGCCTAGGCCTTCTGGTCCCTTTCTGTGGTGGGTGTCTTCAGTTTGAGAATCAGCCTGGACTACTTGTGTTCACACAGGTTAGAAATGCTCGCAGAAGCCTCCGATGAACTTGTGGATGAAGAGGAAGATGGGGTGATGCTGGTGGTAGAAGGCAGCTCTTCTGATGACATGGGGCTACTCACAGATGCGCCAGGAGCGAGTGAGGACAAGGGCAAAGAGAGCAGCGACGAGGCCCAGGAAAGCCAGCCATCTGCTGTAATACTGACACTGGTGAGCATCTTAAAATACACCTTCTCTTTGTGGCTGAAGCTCTGTTTCTGAGCTGTTTTATGTAGAAGTCAGCAGCATCTCAGCGTTTACAGTTGGATGTGGCCTTTGCTGTCCCACCGGTCGGTACGTGTGACATCACTGTGGTCACTTCTCAACTACGAAGAGGGCAATTTAACAACTCCAAGTCAAAGACAACAAGTTAAAAATGTCTATCTTCACTGTTTTTTTCGTTGCATAAGGACAACCTTCCACACACAAGTGCCATTCAGGACCTTCAGCTTGTGCTTCTGTACAATATCGCTGCACGTCTCTTTGATTGGTTCCCTTTTTGGGGTTGGTTTGTTTTTCCCTCTGATTTATCTGATAAACAGGGAAAGACAGAACCAGGGTCAAGATCTTTAAACCAATGAGGGCATTTCCTTGTTTCTTCCCCTTATTTTAGGGTAGGAAATACACACAAAAAAAGGGGGTTGGTTTGTGACAGTTCAGAAGTTCCACACCTCAGGGGGCTTCCTGGAAGCTGTAATTAACTTCCAGTTAATGCAGCAAGATGCCAAACGAGGTAAGGTCGTGGTATTAAAAGGGACTGACAGCCTGCTGGGTAGCAAGCAACTATAGACAAAAACCCTGACTGGGCGAGGGGAGGCATCGAGGACAGGATCTGAAGGTTGGGCCACACACACAGGGGTTTTGCTGAGCTGGAATCACAGGATGGTCTGGGGTTAGAAGGAACCTCTGGAGATCATCTAGTCCACCCCCCTGCCAAAGCAGTTCCATCCAGAGCAGGTTGCACAGGAATGTGTCCAGGTGGGGTTTAAATGTCTCCAAAGGAGACTCCGCCACCTCTGCCAGGGCTCTGCCACCCTCAAAGTGAAGAAGTTCCTCCTCATGTTTAGATGGAACTTCTTGTTCAAGTTTGTGCCCATTTCCTTTTGTCCTCTCACTGGGCACCAAACATCACAGACCTCATTAAATTACCCAAGTTGAAGAAAAGGCCCCGGTGGCCATCAGTGAATCAGAGCTGGCAGCTGCTGTGGTGCTCACTGGAGCTGGGCTGTTGTGGTCAGCCCAGGCTGAGTCACCTACCAGGGTGCTGGCACCCGAGGCTTCCTTTGGCACCTCTGGGGCCACCGTAAGAGGCAGCAAAACCTTCTGAGGGAAGGGAAATGATAAATGTACAGTACTAATCAGCAGTAATGATACTGTCTTCAAATGGCAAAGCAAAACACTTGTGCCACGGTTGTGTCAGAACATCTGCAGGGCAGCAAAGGCTGTGGTTTTACTGGAGTAAGTAAAGGACTCCCTTCTTTTGCTTACTTCTGAGTAAGGAAAAGTGTGCCTTCAAAGAGCTTCCCCCACGCTGTCCATGCCCAATTTTGGGAATTCCATGTTTCTTTACTTCTCTGAGAAGAAAAAATGGAAGATGGAAAACGACCAATGGATGGAAAAAGCATTTACTGTTTAGGAGAATGCTTGTAAAATCCCAAGGCCCAAAGCCTCTGGGGGTGTGGTGGGTGTAGCAGTTCTTACAAAGCACTCTCCTTTCCCTAGGTTGATAAAGAGACTAACACAGAGGAGGCTGTTAGGGAGAAGGCACCGGTGCGACCCAAGGAGAGAGCCAGCTGGAGCTCCAGACAGCGTCCCTTTGTCAGGAACAGCATGATCGTGCGCTCCCAGACCTTCTCTCCAGGCGAGCGGAACCAGTACATCTGCAGGGTAAGAGGAATGAAGGGCCATTAACTCACCAGTCACTTGGACTCCTTGGGAAGGAGGTGTTAATGACAGCGAGTCCCGTTCCAGTTCTCCCTGCCCTGGGCTCCTTTTTTCCCCAGGCTGACCCCGTGCATGGAAGAATTGACTTTCAGCAGTTGCAAACTCTGGCAAAACACCTTTATTAAGGCAAAAATACATCCCTTTGGAGAGAAGTACCACAGATTGCTGTGCTGGCTTCCTGCAAACGGTGTGTGTCGTTACCAGACTGTCATAACGTAACCATGTAAGGGGAACAGCGCGGAAAGAGCTCGGTCTTCAATTCTCAAACCTCACTTTGTATCTCAACTGGGTTTGAAAGCCCAGATCCTGCTGAAATTACGTCTCAGAAAGATGTGTGAGCGCTGCCCAGGGGCTGGGTTTGAAACGTGGCGTTGGGAACAGGGTTCTCCAGTCTCTCTAGTTCCGTGGAAATGACAAAAGGTTTGACTTGCCAGCCCTGTCGCTGCTAAACTGACTGTGACAGTCCTGTGTTCAGAGACTGAAGCACAGATTATCAGCTCTTTAATTTGCAGACACTATAGAAAAGGCAGGGGTTTTTTTTTTGATCTTTGGTTTGTACAGGTTACACAAGTATCAATTTTAAAAAAATATTAATAGTTAGGCTTTAATTCTTCTGCACTTCAGTTAGGGGTGGTTGCCTTAATCATTTGGGAACATCAAACTTGAGCACTTCTCTGGGATTATCACTGGCTTAGAAAAAATATCTCTATTCAGTCTCTCTGTATTGAAATGGCTATTCTATAGACCCTCCAGAATGAAAGGCAGCAGATTGCTTTGTGACAATCTTGAGGTGCTTTGGGGAGATTCCTGGCTGAGTTCAGACCCCAGCTTTCGTCTTCATTCCTCTAACACTGGAAATCAGTTGTATTGGCCAAAAACCCCTAGCCTTGGCCCGCTGCCTGCGGAGGCTGTTGTTGGGAAGTAAGGCAGACTGCTTGCTCTGATGGGTTAGTACAGAGTCCTGAGGGGCTTTGCATCTGGCAAAGCATTGGGCTTTTGTAGCTTTGAACGTCGTACCTGCTGCCAGGAGCCAGAATCTCAAACCAACCCCCACACCTTGAATAACCCATCCTCTCTCCCCGTGTGTACAGCATTGCCTGGAAGCGAAATAGCCTGGGAAAAACCCGTGTTGGCAGGGAGGAATCCTTTGTAGCTTCAGAAATACTTGTCCCAGCTCCAGAGCGGGTCTGGAGCTGCATCTGAGTCCAGGCTGGGTGTCCCCAGTCTCCATCCCCAGCACATCCAGCCTCCCAGGCTCCGTGGTCTGTCCCAGAGGAGAGCATCTGCCTGGGACACGCTGGCCAACCGCCGGCTCCTGTCCCCTCAGCAGAGATGGCCTGGCTTTAAGAACGCACCCACGCTCATCTTACACCAAACACAAAAGATTTGAGGCCTAAAGCCATGGTGCCTTTGACAATATCTCTTGAGAAGCACTTAAGGAACATCAGAGATGAGAGCCACCTGTGTGCATCCACGGGAGAACTCCATGGTGAATGGAGAGGTGTCTCTCTCAAGGTGTATTCGTGTTGTGAGAGGCTGTGTTTCTCACCCCCAGCTCCCAGTCCGTCCCGTGTGAGCGGGCCTTAGGCCTCTGCCTGTTGCCACGTCTTATGCTTTGAAGAACCCACAGCAATTTATTGTCATTCAATATTTCTCTCGCCCGATAGCCCCTCTCCACCTGGGAAGGGAAATCAGGGACACCCAAGGAAACCCAAGGGTTGAAATATAAATAGATTTAATAGGAGAAGGCTAAATAATTACAATGAATAATACTAAAGAACCAGTATTGATCCCAGTACCAGTGTAAGATGCACAGGGATCATACCACGTCCATACTCCCAGCAGGGACAACCCATGTGGGGCATCACGGCTTCGGGAGGAAGGGAAGGGCTCAGGGCTCTGGCACCAGGGCAATGAGTTCTCAGGATGGCAGCCACCACGGGAGAGAGAGAGGGCTCCTCAGCAAACTGTCTCATTTATATGGAATGTGCCGTTCATGGTATGAAATAACCCTGTTGGCAGCTTGGGTCAAGTGCCCAGGTCTCACTCCTCCTCATCCCTGAACCTGGGGAGCTCAGAAACACCAAGGCCTTGTAAACCCACACCCCAGAGCTGGCTGTAAAGTAAACATTGTCACAAATTCAGACACCAGAGCCTTCTAAAAGTGCTTTCCCTAGAAGAGAAGTTGGTCCTGCGTTGCTCAAAGCAGGGCAGCACGTTAGTGGGATGATTCTTTTTGTCTGCCCTTTTCTGAAGAGGTGACATTAATGTCCTGCAGGTATTTCTTGTCTGATGCTTCTGTTTTCTCTGCTGGTTACCACCACCACACACCCTGGTGCATCTAACCATCAGTCTGCACTGACAGATGTGGAACTAATGCTAGAATTAAGAAGAAAATACTGCTGAGCTGCAGGGCATGGTTTTGAGAAGCAGGAGGTGTTTCTGGTTTAGGAACAGAATTTTAGAGTAGGCACTTTTTCAAGTTGAAAAAAACCCATAGTTTATACTAAGAACGGCCTAGATGGGTATCGACAGCGAGGTTTCGTGTCTTAGGGATTTCAGCATGTTTATTTGGCTTTGTATCATAGAAACACAAGGTTGGAAAGGACCTACAAGATCATCTAGTCCAACCCTCCTCCTGTCATCAATCCCACCCACTGAGCTACGAAATCATGGCTTGTAGCACCTCGTCCAGACGCTTCTTGAACACCACCAGGGCTGGTGACTCCCCCACCTCCCTGGGCAGAACATCCCAGTACCTGACCACTCTGGGGGAGAAAAAGCTTTTCCTGACATCTCATCTAATTCTCCCCTGGCCCAACTTGTGGCCATTCCCTCCAGTCCTGTGATTAGTTCTCTGGAAGAAGAGGCCAACTCCCTCCTCTTCACAACCTCCCTTCAGGAAGTTGTAGTGTGATGAGGTCTCCTCTGAGCCTCCTCTTCTCCAGACCTTGGTCCCTGCTCCCTCAGCCGCTCCTCACACGGCTTGTGCTCCAGCCCCCTCACCAGTTTTGTTGCCCTTCTCTGGACAGAACCTTCCTGCCTGGTTGTTATATCAGGTTGGTGCTGGTCTCTTCTCACGGGCAATGAGCGACAGGACAAGAGGGAATGGCTGCAAGCTGCAGCAGGGTAGGGTTAGGCTGGACATGAGGAAAAAGTTTTTCCCAGAGAGAGTGGTCAGTCAGTGGAATGGGCTGCCCAGGGAGGTGGTGGAGTCCCCATCCCTGACTGTGTTTCAGAGTAGATTAGATGTGGTGTTGAGGGATCTGGTGTAGGGGAGAACTTGTAGAGTAGGGCTGATGGTTGGACTTGATGATCCCAAGGGTCTCTTCCAGCCTGAATGATTCCATGATTCTATGATCATTACAGGTGTGTTTCTGTGTGAAGATGCTTTATGTCTCTGTTTGCTGTGTGTCCTTTGACAGCTGAGCCGCAGTGACAGCGACAGCTCCACATTAGCCAAAAAGTCCCTGTTTGTGAGAAACGCCACGGAACGGCGGAGCCTGCGAGTTAAACGGGTACGTGCTGCCTCACCTGCACCCGATTCCAAACAAAGCAGGGTTTATTTCAGGTACTCCAGCACAAGCCCTGCGAGTACCACATGGACTCCTGGGGTTCCGGGTTGAAGTCTCAGCACGAGGGTCTCGGTCCTGTGTCATCCCCACCACCAAAGCTGCTGTTGTCCTAGTTGTGGCTGTTCTGACCAGAAGCAGGACACCTGGTGCCCAGCAGTGGGGCAGCTGCAGTTGAACTTCATTACAGAGCTTGGGTATTATGCAGTGCCCTGAGGTGACTCACGTTGCACAAAAATCCACACCAGTAACGTACAACTTGAGCAAATGGCAAGGATCTAGATGTCCTTGTCACGTGGGTTTACTCTTCTCCAGGGTGTTTTGGCAGAAGGACTGAAGGGCAAGGGCGAGACTGTGTTTCTCCTGCCTGGTGTTGACAGTTACCTAAGTTGAGGAGGGGTATTTTCATCTCGATTGTAACTAATTAAAACCAAGTTGTGTCGTGGTTTCAGCCAACTTTACCGAAACCAGACTGACAGATGGCCCTTCCATCCCCCAAAAAAGAAAGAGGAGGAAGAGATGAGGAGATTTATGAGCTTAATTAAAGTAAAAAGAAAATGGTGAAATATATACAATCTATACAAAACTGTATCGAGCTCCCAGGATGATGATCACAGCAGCATCAGGAAAAGTCCCAGACTGGACTGGGTGACCAACAGAAGCTGGATTCCAGCTCTGGAGTCAGGAATGCTGGGATGGGGATCAGAGGCAGAAGAACAGACAGGGTCCTCCTCAGACATGGGCCACTGAAGAAAGAGGGCTGACCCTTTGACCCCTCAGCTTTTATACTGAGCAGGATGCAGATGGGATGGAATACCCTGTTGGTCAGGTTTGGGTCACCTGTCCTGTCCCCTCCTCCCTGCAGGTGTGACCCCTCGAGGCTTTTCCATTTCCAACCCTCCAAGGGGGCAAATAACTCAATTCCCTGCCCTTGGTTGTTCCAGCAATAAGTACAAGCCAGGGCCTCTCTGCACCCCCTGCCTTGGGGTCATCGGGTCTGATCTCTGCCAGAGTGAACAGTTTCTGGACAGTCTGCTGTTCATGTCAGAGTTCAGGCAGTCAGCAGAGGCCCAGCTAAAAAAGTGAAATTAGAGAACAGAGAATTGGTTCTGTTTTACCTCAAACCAGGACAAGTTGTTATCAGGAAGGAGGATTATATTTGGCACGAGAAAGAAATACTGAATGGTCTGGGATGGTTTCTCCTGCCTGGCTTAGGTGAAAAGTCACTGGGAGAGTACCTAAGTGTGAAATGCAGTAACACAGTGTGTGTTTACAGAGTCCCCAAGGTTACCTGTTCGCTGAGGCCTGGAAAAAGCAAAAGCTAAAAGGAAACGACATAGCTGACGTCCCTGGGGAAACCTGGGTGGTTCTGGGCTCCTGGCGTTGTGTCATCCTGGGGACCAGCATGGGGGCCTTGTTTTTAACCTGTAAATAGCGGACACCTGCTTGGAGCAGCTTCTGCACTTACTTTTAGCCTAGTGACTATAGCAAAATTCCGGAAAAGAGGAATATTTTGGTCTTGGACTTCATCACAGCGGCTTTCTCCTAAAGAAAACCGAAACACTGCTTGAGCTTTTTGAGGCTGTGCTATGTCAAACCCTGCAGCAGCCTCTCCAGCTGACAATTGCTGCTCTTCCTTCTCCCCAGCCCGTGTGCCAGCCCCTCATGCGCCGGCCCACGCGAGAGCGCCCCGTCCGCACCTCCCTGGACTTGGAGCTGGACCTCCAGGCCTCGCGCACCAGGCAGAGCCGCCTCAACGACGAGCTCCGGGCCTTGAGGGACCTCAAACGAAAGCTGGAGGAAATGAAAGGCAGGGGAGAGACAGACCTTCCCCTGGGCGTGCTGGGGGACGAGCGGTTCCACAGACTCCTGCAACAAGCTGAAAAGCAGGTACGAGCAGCAAACACACACCGCAGGAAGGAGCACGGGTGCCACTACCTGTTCTCTACATCCATGGAAGAACTTAGTCTGTCCTGTTAAAGGTTTTGACAGACGCTCACATTTGACTAATTACACCTCTGGAATATATAGTGTAAACTATAGCTCTTTATTACTTCATTGCAGTATTTAAACCTTCCCGTGAGGGTGGTGAGAGCCTGGCCCAGGTTGCCCAGAGAAGCTGTGGCTGCCCCATCCCTGGAGGGGTTCAAGGCCAGGCTGGATGGGGCTTGGAGCAACTGGCTCTAGTGGGAGTTGTCCCTGCCCAGGGCAGGGGGCTGGAACTGGGTGATCGTTCAGGTCCCTTCCAACCCGAACCACTCTGTGATTCTGTAAAATCCCTTGGATTTGTGCTTCCTTATTTCAGCTGGCTCTTTCAGGGCAGGTTGGTCACACTTGCTGTCTCTGGTGTCAGTGATCGATGCTGTGACGCTCGCTGCGATGAGGGGCAGGGATAATAATTCCCATTCCCAAGATACATGCAGGTTGTGGCACCATGTTTAAGTCTTCCCAAACTTAAAAGTCAGAACAGCAACTGTGGCCACTCCACCTCTCTGAAGAGCTCTTACAAAGCTTCTAGAAATATTTTTACCCTTAAAATCTTTGCAGCCTTCCCTTGTGGAGCAAAAGAGCTCTGAGAGCACCGTGCTCCGCTGTCGGTTCTTCTCGGGCGAGGAAGGCTCGTCAGCCACCAGCGCCTTGTCATAGATCACTTTGTAGGTCCTGTGGGGGTGACAGTGGTGCAGACTAACGGGGCTGCTGGAAGGGCCAGAGAAACAGAGAGAGGCTCCAGTGAAAAACTGACACTGCAGCTGTGGGGGACGCTGAAAAATCAGTGGCCGCTCACTAGCACGGAGGCGCTCTGTGGGAAGCCAGACCTTCCCTCTCCTCCCCACCGCGCCTTCCCAAGTACATTATGGCCACTACTACCAGCAGATCAGAAAACAGCAGGTAATTCTGTGCCCCAGAAGCATTTTCTCTTATTTATTTGCCTTTTTTTTTTTTTTCTTTTCTGAGAAATGGCAGTGTTTCAGAGTTTGGGTCTTAAATCTTCATACAAGGAAGTTTTCCGACACCGAGTGTCCTTTTGAAGTACATCCAAAAAAAAGCTTCCTGGGAATGTCCATGAAGTTCTTTCTTTCCTTTCAGCACACCTTCAGGGTCATCCGTAATTACGTCATTAATCCCACAACTCTGTCCCTGTGCCAGTGACTCTGGGTTTTAGTGGAGCTGATGGGTTGTCTTTAGATTGGGTTTTGTCCAGAAGAAGGAGTCAATGAGGACGATACTTGGGTTAGACAAACGTGGGTGTTGTCTGACTGTGGCCCAATCCCATCAGAACATGGCACTGGATTTGCTCTTATTTCAGTTTTTTTAGGGAAATTGCTGATACCTTATTTCTTGTGCGTGGCTCAGGCCTGTGATGTCAGTCCCTTCTCCCGCTGACCCTTTGAATAGAGATTTTCACAGAACCATTTAGGTTGGAAAAGACCTTCAGGATCATGGAGTCCCACCACAAGCCTGCTGCTGCCGGCTGGTTTGCTCGACGCAGAAGAACTTGTCATTTCGTTAAAAGGAGCAGTTGTTCACTCTGAGCAAAACACAGTCATGTTTTCCCCCCCTTTACAGGCTGAACAGTCGAGAGAAGAAGAGAACCGAGGTCTCAGTGCCCAGAAGCTGATGAGGAAAGCTTCGAAGGACGTCTGCCGGCTGCGGGAGCAGAGCCAGAAAGTCCCGCTGCAGGTGCAGTCCTTCAGGTACGGCCTCTTCTGCTTTTCAGGCTCTTCTTGGTGTAAGGAAGGAGGTGGGAATTATTCCTAGATAGGAGCAGGGACACCCTGTCACAGCAAAGGCAGAGAGACAGGGCAAGGGGGTTCCTCAGCGCCGCAGCGTCACGGCTGAGCTGTCGCTCTGCTGGGGGGAATGGAGAGTGTCTTCCAACAGCTTTTGCTTCCCACCCAAGGGAAAGGGGAAAGGGGAAAGGGAAAGGGGGAAGGGAAAGGGAAAAGGGGAAGGGGAAAGAGGAAGGGGAAAAGGGGAAGGAAAGGGGGAAAGGGGAAGGGGAAGGAAGGGGGTTTGGTGGGTGCTGGTCACTGAAATGTCCTCACAGGGATGGTGCTGCACAGATTTATGGGAAGACATACCATCATCCCTCAGCTGGGGGGGATGGCAGCATAAGATTCCCCTCTCCTCTAATTAGCCAAGGCAATTAGCCGAGGAAGCTCGTTTAAATAACGGATCTTGCTCTGAGCCGCTGTTCCTGCTGGGAGCTCAGGCTCTGCCAGTGGAACACGTCTGTCTCCCTCCCAAGGCTGCCATGGACTCGTCACAGTGCTCTGGCCTCAAAGGCTGGTCACATCAAAGGCCTTTCTGAAGCTCTCAAGGAGGAGGACTCTTTGGAGCTTTAAGCCCCCAGTACTTACCCCCTGCCTCCTCCTGGGCTGTGGGCAGACAAACTGGAGCAAACGGGTTCCGCTGCAGGAACCTCTCGGGTTGTGGGAGACAGAAATGGGGCTGGCGGAGGGGAAGGAAGGAGGGAATGGGGTGACAGTTCCATTTCTCAGCCTTGCCCACACTCAATTATTTCCCTTTTGGGGTCATTTTTGTCTCCTCCCTTTTCTCAAGTGCCAGGTAGAATGTTTTGCTTTGCCTTTTCATCCCTCCAGCTGAAATCCCATCGTAGGAAATTCAGTGACCGCACCAACATTTCACTGTCACTGCAGTTATTAATGCAATATTGATCTTTTGGGGATTTTTTTTTCAAAATGGAGGCTGCTTTTTACATAAAAAGCTTTTTTTTACCTGCTTTTCACCTTGTTGGCTTTCCTGCTTTCAGGGAGAAGATGGCCTATTTCACACGAGCCAAGGTCAGCATTCCGGCCCTCCCCGCTGACGACGTGTGATTCCGCCGTTCCCTCCCAGCGTGGGGGCGCTGGCTCAGCTCTTCCCATCCCTCAGCAGATGGACCTGGTCCTTCCAGTGACCCCCCTTTTGAGGAGCTCCTGCCTTACCTTCGGTAGCCACGCCTTTACTTGGGAAACAGAGTGAATTGCAGTTGTGGTAGGCTTCAACCAACCCAACCCAACCCAACCCAACCCAACCCAACCCAAGCAGCCCAACAACCAGCAAACCCAAAGGCGCTGAGTTTTGGCATCCCCGTTTCCTACGCTTTGTCTGTAGTTTTGCCTGAGTTTTCACTCTGTGAGGATGGAGCCAAGGAACCACAGCAGCCCTGAGGAGGTGTCCTGCGAACCCGCTGCGCTGAGGGACAGTTAGGTTCAAGGGAAGCTTGGTTTCCCTTTTCCCCCCCTTTTCCCCCCTCTCCCCCCCAGTTTTCCCATGAGCAGACTGTGAAGAGGGCTCTTTGGCCACGCAATATTTTTCTACCAGAGTGTGACTTTTATAGTTTGAAGTTAACCACAAAGCTGAAGCTCCTTTCCACAACAGCCAGGCTGCTGATCAGGTTCAGCACCCACCTTGGAATTCTGTTTCTGAAAGCAAATTTCTTCTGGTTTTTGTCTGTTGCTTCTTGTTGGTGTTGTTTTTATTTTGAGTCCTTTTGTAGGAAGAGAGTTGGGAGTTGGGGTTTGTTGAATGTACAGTTCTTTAACCTGCACTAAAAGGTTTCTTGTGTCTGCAGGAGGGTGAGAGAGGCAGGGCAGGCAAGTAACCCTAAAAAAAATAGGCAAAACAAACTTAGGATGAGACCACCAAAAGGGGCGGCTGCTTTCTGAACTGGGAAGGATGAGACCACCAAAAGGGGCAGCTGCTTTCTGAACTGGGAAGGTTGAGATCACCAAAAGGGGCGGCTGCTTTCTGAACTGGGAAGGATGAGACCACCAAAAGGGGCATCCTCCTTTCTGAACTGGGAAGGTTGAGATCACCAAAAGGGGCGGCTGCTTTCTGAACTGGGAAGGATGAGACCACCAAAAGGGGCATCCTCCTTTCTGAACTGGGAAGGATGAGACCACCAAAAGGGGCAGCTGCTTTCTGAACTGGAAGCTGAATCTAGCTCGTAGGGTCAGCACTGACCTCAGCACAGTTACAGCTGCTGAATGCTTACAGAGGAGAGTTTTGCTGAGTGAAGCTTCTGTCCCAGAGGCTGTCTCGCTGCCAGCCAGGAGCAGGAAAAAGGAGTCCTTAGGGTTCCAGATCCGAAGATGCTTTGGATAGAGCGTTTGCACCAGGAGACACGTCTATCCCGTACCAACTGGAATTTCCTCAGCCCTCTAGGCAAGGTTCCTGGAAGGGGCAAGCTCATGACTAGAAATCTTCACGTGTCTCAGCACCACAAAGAGCATTTTAAACACTCCCCCATCGGCCCTGTCTGCAGCTGAGGGCACGGAGGTTTAATACGTAGACGTGAAGAGGACGGTTCGTTCTGTCTGATGTGCAGGATCCTGGTAGGAGGAGGAAGCAGCATCTTGGGATTCCTTCTGGAAGAAGCCCAGAACATCAGGGTTGGGTGCTGTGTGAGGAGGAGGACACTGCAGCCGACAGATCCTTCCATTCTCTACTTCAGAGGTCGCACTGGGATGGATTGAATTCACCGGTTGACATCTTCTGTCCCCAGCCAACCAGCCACCCTGACGCACGGGCTTCACCTTCCAAAGAGAGAAACAAAAAGGCTCTAATTCCCTGGTGAGAAGAGGGAAGTGAATGCGAGCCCAGCGTGGTAGCAGCTGTCTCCAGTTCAGAGGGGCCCATGTCACAGCCCAGGGCTTTCCCAAGCACAGATACCTCGGGTCTCTGCAACGCCCGGCCGAGGCGACGGAGAGGAACCCCCGCCTCTGCCCGTGCCCGTGCCCGCCCCGATGGTGTCCCTGGGCCTGGAGAGCACGGTCACGTTGGAAAGGTCAACTTAACAAACAATTTAAAACAGACATAAAAATGTGGAATTATTTAACGTTGAGGTGAAATGAAGGTGGACAGTTTGAACTTCTCAAGGTGATTACCCGAGTTGTTGGTAGGGTGATGTGTAGAGGTGTACTTTATGATTATTGGGGTTTTTTTTTTCTTCTTTTATTTATTTACAGCCTTATTTATGTTCTGTCTAATAGAGTTCAGTTCTGGCCATGAAATATTTGACACTGAGGATGCTACTGGGGAGGATATTTCCAGCTGGCTACGTTCCTGCCAGCTGAGCTCTTTCTCCTCACCTGTTGAAATGATTGTACTCCAAAGAAAAAGTACTATTTGTGAAGCTGGAGGCGTGAGGGGAGGCCAAACTGAAAGCATGGCTGCAAATCTCAGTTAAAAACCAGCAACTTCCCCCATTTGGAAAAGGAGGAGCATGAATATGTTGAAGTTAAACATATTTATAGGCAGCTTTTAACAATCAGGTACTTGGTGTTTTGGGGTGGGTTGGGTTTGGTTTTTTTTAACTAATTCACATTATTCCCACTTGAAACCCTCAATAGAATAAACTCCAATAATACATGCAAATAACAACACCCACCCCCCATCACTTTAAAAAGCTAAATGTTACTCCTGAAGTGGCATTCACCCTGCCCAGCAGGGGATAAGGAATGCAATCAGTCCTGTTTCCAGGTCCCGACCTCACTGCAGCTCCGCAAAGGAGAATCTAAATATTACTGACCCCAGAGCATTGAGCCAAATGAGCAGAAATAGTGAAAAGAACACACATCACACAATTTTAGGATCTGGAGGTTTTTTGCTACTGTTGCTCTGTTTATACTGTATTAAATATCAAACGCTCAGGACTGAACTAAATATTTAATCAGGTCATATTCTGAATGTGTTTCTGTTCTCACTCTGTCTGTAAGAGTATGCAAATACACCCCATAGATGAACGTGTCTCTGCACTTTCCATGTGGTTCAGCGAGTGGAAAATACACCTTTTATTTGAATTCTTTTTTTAACAAAGCTCTTTTCCAGACCTGTGAGGGGTTTTTTTATTGATTTATAATTCTTTTATTGCTGTTCAGAAGCAGCTGGCAGCCCCGGCTTCCTCAGTGCAAAAATCACTGCACTTTCTAGCAAGCTGACACCAGTCACTGCCCCGAGCCCCAGGGTGAGTGAGAGAGGGAGAGGTTTAGAGCTTTCAAAGTTCATTCTTTGCCTTCATTAAGGCCACAAAGGTGGGAAGCCCCGCTCTGGGCACCAGCCCCTTGTTCTGCAGAAGTACTGGCTTCCCCGAGAGGTAGGGTGGGGAGGTGGTCACCCAGCTGCTTGCACACACGGTGGAGAATCGCCTGTTACACCATCCTGTGTCTGAGGGTATTTGGGGTAAAACACTGGTAAAACAAACACTCCTCTAAAGGATGGAGCTCCAGGGACCTTTGCTTGGAGCTGCACTGTGCTGGGCCTTTGGAGCACACGCTGCAGTGGCGCTACAGGCTGTCCCAGGACTCAGACCCATACCATTTTCACAGAATCATAGACTCATTTGGGTTGGAAGAGACCCCTGGGATCATCAAGTCCAACCATCAGCCCTACTCTACAACTTCTCCCCTACACCACATCCCTCAACACCACATCCAATCTACTCTGAAACACAGTCAGGGATGGGGACTCCACCACCTCCCTGGGCAGCCCATTCCACTGACTGACCTTTTTCACTCTCTCTGGGAAAAACTTTTTCCTCATGTCCAGCCTAACCCTACCCTGCTGCAGCTTGCAGCCATTCCCTCTTGTTCTGTCGCTCATTGCCTGTGAGAAGAGACCAGCACCAACCTCTCTGCAATGCCCTTTCAAGCAGTTGTAGAGAGGGATGAGGTCTCCCCTCAGCCTCCTCTTCCTCAAACTAAACAATCCCGACTCCCTCAATCGATCCTCATAAGCCTTATTCTCCAGGCCTCTCACCAGCTCCGAATACCTCCTCTGCACTCACTCCAGCCCATCCAGATCTCTCTTATTTTCTCTTTTCTTATTATATCTCTTATTTTCATAAAAAAAGGCATTGTTTAGAGCAGCCCCGGGAGCTCTGCCTTTTAAAAGAGACTCAACTCTAGGTGCAAGTCTAGAGAGTAAAGAAAAAAAATGAAATACTCATGCTAAAAAAGAAAACTTGGAGAGGTTTTGGCACTGTACAGGGGTGACCCAGATCTCCACAGCTCATCAGTTAACGTAACTCAAACGGAAGGTAAGTTTGGGATGAGAGGAGCTGCTTAGGAAGAAACAGTCCCCCCTCCCCGTTCCTGTAAACAGGACCCTCTGTGTTGGAGCAGCCCTTTCTCGCTGTAAGGCAAGAGTGAGAGACCTGAACCCCTGATAGCTACCCTTGTCAAAGCCTGCTCTGTCCGGGTTCCAGCTGTTGACGGGCTTCTTGCACATCTGCCGTGGCGTACGTCTCTGGGAACCGATGGTCAGGTGAGGAGCAGATGGTGGAGAGGAGCAGGGATCCTCCCAGAGTTATAAAAACTCCACCAAACCAGCCACTGAACAGCACGTCCCCTAATTCCCATCGGGGCACAATCTCTGGGATCTCTTCATCCCACAACTCCTGGATGACCCTATGGGCCACCCAAGACACAGGGACTAAGGCCAGAACCGCAGATGTCCACAGGAGTGTAACACCGAGCAGGAGGAGCTGTTTCTTCAGCTCCTGCTCTGGTTTCTCCACCTTTAGACAGTCCAAACCAAGGCTAGAGAGGACAAGGCTCAGAAATCCTAGTCCATTTGACGCAGACACTAAAATCCTGGAAATCCTGAATTCTAGAGGCAAATCTAGGAAACAGTCAAAGTCTTTGCACTGCGTTCCTGCTACGTCTTGGTCTATACAGGTTTGCCAGAGTCCCATGGTCCAAAGCTCCAGTACATTTAAGTCTAAATTGAGGTTTTTCCAGTCTGGTAAATAGTTACAGATACCGGTTAAAACCCATCCCAGTAGAGACAGCAGGAATCCAACCAGCGGTAGCCTGTGGCGGTGCACGGGGTTCATTTCCAGCCGTCACACAAGCACCTACAGCCCTTGCTCTGCGGGTGCTGCACCGCTCAGCGCCACGTCACACCCAGCAACGAGCAAAAAAAGTCAAAACAATGTGATATAAAGCAGGAAACACTCCTCCCCCTCCCACTTCTGGAGCCCGGGCCCAGCTGCGGCGCTTGGGGAATAAGGTTAAAGCTTAAGGAGCTGAAAGGGGTGGCCAGCGCTGTGCTCACCTTTCAGTAGTTCAGGGCTTGGGCTGTTTTTAAGAAAAGCATGTATTTTGCTTTCCATCCCTCTGCTAAAGCATTACAGCAGTTCACACACACACACACACACACACACACACACACTAATTCGGGCATCTCAGGGCTTGCTTGGTACGTTTCATTGACCTGAGAGCAGCCACAGCTCGCTCTGCTCGGTGCCCAGTGAAATACTTGCTGAGAGCCAAAGGTGGCAGCCACCCAGCCTGACCCCGGAGCTCAGGAGCCTCTCCTGGGATGCACGATGCCTCAGGACGCGGGTACAGAAGACACAGTCGGTGTTTTTAAAGCAAGACAACCTATTTTCTCTTCTTTTTTTGGTGCATAAAGTTAGGTGCTAGAGACGCTCAGAATAACTTGTCTGGACAGACGCCAGACTGGGGAAACCCATGATTTTTGGGGTGCAGAGCTCCCACCCCGTAACACTCCCTCCCCACACACCCCCAGCCACCTGCAAAGCACCTGGGAAACCCACGGGACTCTCAGCCCCACCATTGCTGAGGGCACAGGAAACCAAATCTGCCACCGCGGCGTCTCTATCAGCTGCCTGGGATGTGAAAAACATGTGCCCCCCCCGCCCCAGCCATCCCCGGGTTGGGCAAGTGGCAAATCTCAGCAGGGAGTCAAGCTTTGAGGCTCGTTTAATGGGTTACACGGGAAAAAGGAAGCACATTTTGGTTAAAAGCCAAGCTGGGAGGGAACATGCACGTTCAGTTGCGGGATTTTACAGAGCGGTTGAGAAAGCAAAAGCACCCCCTTTTTTTTGTTTGCTTGTGAACCCAAATTTTAATTAAAACAGTTCTGCAGGCGAGAAACCACATCGCCTTCCCACACCCCCCGGGGAGAAAACGGACCTTAGGTTTTGGGAATGGGCCGGGTAACAAAGAGTCCTTTGAGTTACAGCTGGAACAAGCTTCTGGCTCGCGCTGGGGGTTGGAAGAGATGGGGGCGAGTCTTTCTGTAGGACCTAAATCCTCCTGGGTCTATTTTTTTAAGGCCTCGTCTCGGTTTCCGAGCGTTGACACCGCTCTCGCTGTTCTGCCGCCGCGTAGCGGCCCGAGGATGGATGGAGTTTGGGTGAGCAGGCGGTGCCATTGAGGAGGGAGCCTCCCAGTACAAGGCAAAACCCAGCCAACCAGCCAACGAATAACGCTTCCCCAAAATCCCACCTGGGAACGATATCTGGGATGTTCTCATCCCAAAATTCCTGGACTGTGGAATGGGCAACCCAAGAAACCGGGACAATGGCTGTAATCCCCGATAGCCAGAAGAGCGTTCCTCCAAACAGCACCAGCCGTTTCTTTTGTTCCTGTTGCCTTTCACCGATTTTCGAACAGTCCAACCCAAAACCCGAGAGCAAGAGGCCCAAAAGGCCCGACCCGTTGGAAAAAACCATCAAAATCCTAGAAATCCTGAGCTCTGGAGGCAAAGCCAGGAAAGAATCAAAGTCCTTGCACTGCATTCCCCCCTCTTCCTGGACAACGCAAGCTTGCCAGAGTCCCATGGTCCAGATCTCCAGTTCGTTCAGTTCCAAGTTCAGGTTTTTCCACTGGGGTAAGTAGGTGGTGAGACAGGACAGGACCCATCCCAGCAGAGAGAAGAGGAGGCCACTCAACTGCATCGTTGGCCGATAGACCAAGGCCATTCTAAGAGCAGAGCCCTGAAAGCTTGAGGAGGAAGGGTCTCCCCCCAGCAGGTCCCGACCAACCGCTACCTTGAGCGATGGTGGAAGCTGTGATGATTGTAGTTCTCTGCTGCCCCAAATATAAGCCCTCACCCTTAACCCTTTGCAGGCTCTGAAGCACTTTTTTGTTCCTGGTGAATATAAAGTTTCACATAAAGGACGAAGGGCTTCGCTAAACCACGAGTTAGGCTTCCTGATAAGGATTTGATCTGTTACCTTCCAATTTGCTTGGTAAAATTATATCCCACTGCCTGATGATTACAAGCCTGAGGATGAACAAAGAGGGCTCTATGACCCCTCACCCTAAAACACAACAGAAATCTTTGTGCTTCAATACGGATTAATTAGATTTTAAGTGGTGATAAAAAGTCAGCTCTGTGTGCAACAGGACTTCATTGTAATAGCTAAATTTGAGATTTCAGGGATGGAAATCAAGGCCTTGTAAAGAAAGGTAGACTGTTTGCCTATAATCTTTATTCTTAGACTTCCTCAACATACATAATGGCTTATCTTCCACTGCCCTGCTCGGTGTCCCCAGCGCTGTAAAAGACGCTTTGTAAAAGATCCTTACGTTTCACATTTTCTACATTCATTTCCTTTAAAATGGCCTTTGTTTTGACCGACTCTTAAGGGGAAAAGGAGACGGGTATGGTGCAGGTACCGTAGAAAATGAAACCCTAGACCTCCCTCCACCATAATGAACCCGGGCAGACCAGCAGCCGGTGTAAGCTTTACCTGCCCCAGGCCTTCAGCAACACGGCGGTAGCAGCTTACACCAGCTCAGAGTGTCCCCTTTCCGAGATCCCACCTCCCAGATGGCACAGGGGGCCATACACTTCGTGTACAACATCTGACATTTGGCTCTCAGCGCTCCCAGGAATGCCTAGTGCCTTGCTGATCAAAGCAAGAGGCCATCATGCCCTTACCCCCTTAGGAAAGCCGGCTTCTTTTCCTGCTCTCATCTCACCAACCCTCACCCTCGTCCGCGGGGTCAGCAAGGAGAAGGTTTCTCTGCTGACATCCCCCCCCACAGATGGAGCAGAGCACCCCTGCCACCCAGAGGTGCTTTCCAGCCTTTCCCAACTTCATTTCCAAGATGTGATAACGTGCTCATCTGCATATTTTGATACTCAGCTGCTCAAAACGGGCTATCAGGTGATGGAAAACCCGTTAACGCTGCTTTGGAAGGTTTCCAAAGTCCAGGAAGGAAGGAAGGTCTCTTCCTCATCATTCCCATACTAAGTCATCATTTCTAAGCCCAGTTATTTTTCCTGTCACAGCACAAGGGAAGGTGATCCGTTTCCCTTTCTCCTGTGCACCAAACCCAGTCCAACGGCCTGGTCAGGAAATGACCATGCAGGAGAGCAGGAATCACCAAGGGTATTGCTGACAACACTGGGAACAAACTGACACAAGAAAGGCTCTAACTTTGGCCATCCACTGGGCAAAAGGACTAAAAAACCCCAAAGCCTGTATGCATTCAGGTTTGGCAGCCTCATTTCTCTCCTCTTGTCTGTGTTCAGAGCAAGAAACCATCCTTCAAACCTTCTGGAAACCATCCCAACACCCAGTGAGACACTCCATACCGAGTCTGAGTAATTTTTCAGATAAACAACTGCACTTCTGGAGCGTTTCTGCTCATTCAGGGGCTACAGCCCTGTTTGATTTTTACATCTCGATGGCTGCTGGAATGATACTGGAAGCCTGCTGGGCTTCTGTCTGCGAACTCTCAACGTTCCCTTCTCTGCCCTTAATTCCAACAGTCAGGAGAGTGTGAGAGCACAAGACCAGGCCTGTGAAGTCCATGTGTTTTGCTGATGTTGGCCACAGCTGGAACAGTGCATGACAATGTTGGCTACCAGAAGCATTCAGACTGCTGCACCCCTCAGATGTGCCAGTTCGGTTGCGGGATCTCCTGCACTCACTCAGAGCAAGCAAAGCACCCTCATACCACCCTGCACAGCACAAGGTCATTAAAAAATCCTGGTGTGGGAAAAACATAAATAGGTAGGACTTCCCTTGTCAGCTGAATGGTAACGAGGTCTGAAACGCCTTTACTGGGAATGTACTGATGTTATGAAAATCTCAGCAAGCCCACAAACCAGAAGAGATCTTCTGGCTGAGGTGGAACCATTAAGCTTCCGTATCTCCTAGCACAGATGATGCCCATGAAGAACCCAGCACAGAACTCGGGTCCCTAGGGTTCCAGTAATACCATTTGAAGCACCGGAGATCACACCAGTCATTCCAGTTAGCCCCAAGCATCACTTTGCAGACTGAGTTTGGACTAGACCGAAGCAGAAGGGGGACAGTCAGCACGGGCAGGATTTTACACAGGGAAGTGCATTAAATCTTTACCCCCCATAAAACCATTTCAGGCTGAACACAAAGATTCTGAATCTTACTGCAGGTAATACATTTTCCTTAAAAGCATTCACACTACACCAACTCTTCTGGGAACCTCTGTGGCCAGAGACAGATACACTAACACTTTACCCCCTGCAAAGAGTATTAGGGAGCTGGTGTCTACGCAGCTCTGCAGCCCCCACAATTATCCAAATGCTTTATGTTCAGCAGAGGCGGAAAGAAATACCAGGTGCAGCACTTTGGGAGCTGATTAAAGGCAATTTAATCCCACAAAAGCAGTCAGTGTGTTATAAGAGACTGACTCTGCCCTATACTTCCCCTTCCTTCCTGAGGCAGGAGCAGGTTCATATTGTGGGGTCATTTATTCTCCTCCAGCCATCCAAAAGTGTGCTCATCCCTGAAGTACAATCATCTCCAACAACGTTCCTCAGACCCTACCGTAAGGTTTTGGACTCTGAAGATAACCACAGAGTTCCCCAAATAGTTTTGGTCACTCATTAGACTATCTAGCATTTTCACGAATGATTCAGAGCTCTCTCATATCTTTAGATTCCCATCCTCTAGATACATAAGCAAAAGGTAGAAAATCTATACACTGGCTCTTATTTCCATGACCCCATCTAAGTTATAGCCAGTAAAACACTGCTACTGGCAGCATAGAATCATAGACTCATTCAGGTTGGAAGAGACCCTTGGGATCATCAAGTCCAACCATCAGCCCTACTCTACAAGTTCTCCCCTACACCAGATCCCTCAACACCACATCTAATCTACTCTGAAACACAGTCAGGGATGGGGACTCCACCACCTCCCTGGGCAGCCCATTCCACTGACTGACCACTCTCTCTGGGAAAAACTTTTTCCTCATGTCCAGCCTAACCCTACCCTGCTGCAGCTTGCAGCCATTCCCTCTTGTTCTGTCGCTCATTGCCCGTGAGAAGAGACCAGCACCAACCTCTCTCCAATGCCCTTTCAAGCAGTTGTAGAGAGGGATGAGGTCTCCCCTCAGCCTCCTCTTCCTCCAACTAAACAATCCCAACTCCCTCAATCGATCCTCATAAGCCTTATTCTCCAGGCCTCTCACCAGCTTCGTTGCCCTCCTCTGCACTCACTCCAGCACCTCGATATCTCTCTTGTGCTGAGGTGCCCAGAACTGGACACCAGACTCAAGGTGTGGCCTCACCAGTGCTGAGCACTGGGGGACAATCACCTCCCTACAACATCCTCAGCATCTTACTAAAAGTGAGTCAATACATTCAGCTTGGCAGCCTCTCGCTTTCCACCTCATTGCCTGAACTGGAAGTTGGTGTGGGAGTTAGCATTTTCTTGCCCAGCTAAGATCCTGCTTCTTCATGGTGCTGGAGCATCTTTTTGGTTTTCCATATCCAACGTGCCCTTCAGCAAAACCAACAGCAAAGAATACACCCCCCACTGCTATCCATACAGACTTACTCTAGTATCCATACAGACTTACTCTAGTATCCATACAGACTTACTCTAGTCTGCATTTACGTGAACTTTGACAAAATAATTATCTTTACTAGTAGATCCCAGAGTTTCAGAGTGCAGAGAACATCACTGTAGAGACAGGCTGACTTACCCCCAAATAATTATCTGTGTCCCTCCAACCACTGAGAGTCATAAACTTTGCAACAGACTGGTTATGTTCTGGTCTGCTAATGAGGATTGATCTGGATTTTATTACTAAAGTGATTAGGGCTCCTCTTCTGTTTGATTTCCTCCTCGTTTCCTCCATTAAAATTACAGTTCAGAGGCCAAGAGAGCCTCGCACAGCTGGAAGGGCAGATGTAGGGCCCAATGTGAGAAGTCCAGTGAATCAAACTGACACAACACCCACAAATACTCCAGTGTGTGAGGGCACTGGTTGTTACACTGAACCCTAGGATGATCCACAGCAGCCACCCTTAATTATGGGCAATTAGAGGCTGTCGGGAAAGCAGGGAAGAGGGGCAGCGTGGAGAGGAGCATGCTGGTGATGAAGATGATGCACATTTCCATTTAGGAAAGGGAACAGAGGGTGCCTTTCAAACACAGACACACGAGTTAGCTCATGGTGTCATTACACTGCCCTAAAACATCTCACTCGGTATTTAGAGGTGATGATTTATGAGACAACACTATTTCTTCCTGTGTAACATGTGAAGATGGTGCCCCTCAGTGAGTGCCAGGGCGCTGCTTCAGCAAAGTAGCCACAAAACCACCGAGTGTTTTGTGGACAAGCTACAGCAGGAGGGGACAGTCAGAGAATCAGAATGGTTTGGGTTGGAAGGGACCTTAAAGATCATCACAGTCCAACTCCCTGCCCTGAGCAGGGACACTTCCCACCACACCAGGTTGCTCAAACCCCATCCAGCAGAGACGTAGCATCACAAAGGCCACACACCTCTTCTGATCCACCCTCCCTGATGTGGGCAGAGAGTAAACCCCAGGAGCTCAGTCACTGCTGATGGTTTGACACTGCTGGTGCACCAGGGCTGGCACACAGAAGGGCACAGCAAAGCTGGGCTGAGGGCAGCAGTGAAAGGTGAGGACTCAGCGAGACCTTGCCACCTCAGCACGTTCAGAAGAGCCAGAAAGGGACGGCAGAACCTTCTCATGTGGGGGAAAAAAAAGACACAGCCATTGCTGGCCCACTGAACAGGACCTCTCTCTTCAAATGGGCATATGCCCAGCTTTTCAGTGTTGCAAGGACTGCCCAACCCTGCGTGTCTTCCCTCTTCAAACACCGGGTGTAATTCATTAAGCAATTTTAACAAGAGCCAATTACGTTCACAAAATAAATGTACTTCTGGGAGTGAAAGAGCTTGCTAACAGTTGTACTTCTGTAAGATTAATCAAAATCTTGAAAGATGTCACTAATAGTAGTTGGACAAGCCCTAGGAGGGGAAAAGCAGTGAAAGAGTTAAGCACAGGAAGGTAAAACTGCCTATTGCTGCTTTAGGGACTCATTCAAAAGATTGAAATGAGAGAGGGTAGATTTGCCACCATTATACTGGAAGAATAAAGAATGCTTTAAGGCTCAGTACTTCAACCTTTGCAGCAACCTTTCCATCGCCATCCCAAGCCAGACTTCAAAGTGAGGGCTGACTGGGTTAGAAAGTTAGCCTTATTCTTTAGGGAACTGTTTTTGATGGACTGTCAATAGAACACTGTAAGATCATTGTAAGTATGAAAACTCACAGCGATTGAAGTGTGATTTCCTTGACTGAGGGAAGGCTAAGAAATTAATTTCTGAGCTGTGAAACATGTGGGTTTCTTTATCATTATCCATCCTTTAGTATGAGAATCTGGTTTAATAGCGTTACACATATGTATTTCTATAGTGCTCTTCATTTAACACCTGCAAACAATTATTGTAATAAACTTTCTCCCATTCCTTAAGATGTATTTCTTATTATCAGGAAATTTGAGAGAAATTATATGGGGAATTGTTATTGCATGACAACAGGGATTGCAAAGAGAATATGAACTTGTTAACCGTAAATTAGAGGATGGCACATGCTTTTAACATCAAGGTGGCCAGGGTGTGAAATGAGCTGTGAGAATCCCTGACAAGTGAAGGAAGCCAGAGGCACCTGTGGTGTTTTGCTCATCTGCCTTAATTGAGGTGGGGGGGAGGGAGAAAAGCAGCTGAACAAATTTAGAGTAATAATCTGAAATATGATTGTTCTGCAGAGTCTGGTGGGTTACACAGTTTTTTTACTTTTTACCTTTTAAGGGGCTAGGAAATGCAGAAAGGGAAAGTTTTTACTATCAAGCAACTGCTCTCTCTAACCTCACAAAGAAGAAAGGAGGAAAGAAAGAAAGGCTCTAACCTCACAAAGAAGAAAGGAGGAAAGAAAGAAAGGAAGAAAGAAAGAAAGGAGGAAAGAAAGAAAGGAGGAAAGAAAGAAAGGAGGAAAGAAAGAAAGGAGGAAAGAAAGAAAGGAGGAAAGAAAGAAAGGAGGAAAGAAGCTTGTCTTCCCTCCCAGCATTTAAACATCTCCCTAGCCCCAAACTGGAATCTACGAATCTAAGCAAGCTTATTTGACAGTATTAATGAAAATGTGATTATACACCTTGCTGTTGTCTTCTGGCACATTCATCCCCACCTCTTCTTTCTACCCGCTCTCACCTTGACATCAAAAAAAAGAAGTTGAAAGGCCTCTGTCCACCCAGGTTCCTTCAGGGGGTGGGGAGCCAAGCAGAGTTGCCCATGGCTACTCCTGAGGGAGGGAAGGAGGAACAGCTCTTCCCTCTGGCCCTCCCACCGCTCACAGCCACCCAGCAGCATCCTCACCTCTGCCTTCAGAGGTGAAGAGGGTGGTGCACACAATCCACCCAGGCATGGAAGGCATGACGTGTTCCAAAATACAGTACAGCTGGGACGAGTGAGACTGCAGGAGTTGCAATTAATTCTGCCTCAGCAGGTTGAGATAACGCCTGCCTGCATTCAGTGGCAACCCAGAGCAAGAGAACTGCTGAAAACTTCTAATACCTTGCCTCTGCAAGAGTTATTTCTGTTTTAGCTAACTGAGGGTGACTGCACATTGGAAAGGTACTATCTTCTGCCAAGCATCACCCACTTTCTAACCACACTTGCACAGAGGTGAGGGCTACCTTTGTACCCCAGATTCAAATGTTGAAACCAAGAACGCTTTACGCTGAATGAAAGACAGAAGTCTTAGATTCTGACCACAAGGAGCCACTTGTGAAGGTGACTACAACAAGATAACCTGTGTCCACTTGAGCAGACAGCTCATTTGAATTCTTTGACCAGTCATAGAATCATTNTGCACTCGCTCCAGCACCTCCAGATCTCTCTTGTGCTGAGGTGCCCAGAACTGGACACCAGACTCAGGGTGTGGCCTCACCAGTGCTGAGCACAGGGGGACAATCACCTCCCTACTTCTGCTGGTCACACTATTCTTTATGCAAGCCAGGATGCCCTTGGCCTTCTTGGCCACCTGGGCACACTGCTGGCTCATGTTCAGCCGCCCGTCGACCAGCACTCCCAGTCAGAGGACTCTAATTTTTCTCTCACATAGTACCCAGCAAAAGACACTGGGAAAGTGATCATTCTGGAATATACTCAAGTCTTTATATTATTTTGTAGAAAATCCCACGTAGACTGAAGGTAGCAATTCCATGAGTTAAAGGAACATATGAAGGCAATGCAGATGTACACATCACTGAGGTTGGTATACACTTGCAAAGCTACACTCTCCAGTACAAGAATGGCAGGTGAGCCAGAAGTTTCTCTAGCCCAGCAGGAAAACATCACACCACCACAATCGGGATAGGCTGATCTTGTCTCCATCCCACAGCCCAAAGATCCCCGAGCCTGGACTTTACATCATGGTGCTTAGTAGCCGCTGATGGATTTGCCCCTAAGGCACACACTCGCTGCATCCAAAGTGCTTCACAGCAATAACTTGCACAGTTTCATTTTGCCTTGCATCACTGTAACCCCTGTAATTATAAACTCACAGCTAGATCCTTTTTATCTACCAGTACCTAGTTCTTATGTGATGTCCTAATTCTCTACCCCTTTTCAAATTCTCCATCCTAAAACTACCCTTTTTTTGGTATATACTTCTTTAATATCCTTATGCAGAGGTCCTGCTTATTATATATACAATTATCCCTGATGAAGGAGTGATGATCCTCCCCCTCCCTCCCACTGTTGGGGTTCAACACGGTGTGCACACTGTGGCAGGGGAAGCCTCTTGTCTTTCACCCTCCTACCATCACGACTGTCATAGTAAGTTCCTGTTCAACATACAGGTTAGGAATAAAAAAAAAATAAACCCAAAACCCTAAAATATTTCATTCAAAAATCTTTCCTGGAGTTGGAAATACTGTAAACAGCACCTTCTTGGCGGTATATTGGTATCTGCATTTTGCCATTTTGGGAAAATAAGAACTCTAGCCCAAGAAATAAAATGGGGGAGGAAAAAAAAAGGACAGAATTCTCTCCCCAGCAGTCAGCTTGAAATCAAGTATCTTCTACAGTATGATATGATCTAAAAGTGGGTTGTTTCAGTGGGGTTTTTTTTAAATAGGAAGGATCCACTCCCAAGTGGCTGTACAAATGAGTTTCCTGTGATACTCTGCCAGCTGCACAGATGGCATGAGATTAGGAAAGTGCTCCTTGGCACCGAGTGCATGATGATTTTCATAAAGTATAGGTTCAGTGGCTGGGAGTAATGTATCTGTATTCATGTGAAAACCCTTTGTGCTACATCACATTATCATGCTTTCTCTTTACCCAATTTTTGCTTCCCTGCAGGACAACGATCACAGAATTTGCTGCTATTGTGGTAGAGGGAAAATGGGACTCTACAACCCTCAAGGAGTGGAAGCAAACTTCTCTGTCTGACCAGTATGCCCAGTTACAGGAGCCACAACCCACAGGAACACCACCGACAGCAGGGAGCTGAAGTATTTTTAACCTGGGGAGTTTCCCCACAAAGATGGAATAAAAGCACGTGTAGTTTCCATATAAACTGAAAGAAGGATTTTTGTCCATCTTTTTCTTACAAGACAAAATGAAGCAATCCTAGCCTAACAGGCAGTTACCTGGGTTTTTCCTTCAAAAATCTCTGCTGACAGGAAAAACACAGTATTCCTAAGCAACCTGTTCTAACGAAGCACGGGAACATGGATTATATTTTCCAAGGCCTTGTTCTCCTTCTCCCCTTTTTGTCCTCTCTTAAGCAATAGCACCCAGTGGTTGATGTCACACAGATGGGCATTGTCTCTCTCTTGGTGCAATCCCTAAAAGGAAGTAGCCTCTTCTCGTTGTTGCCATCACTAAATCACATTTGGTTTAGGATTTGCTATCACTTTGAATTCTGGGAAGTGTTCCCTTTCCTCTACTCCCTGCTAGATACGATGGAGAACGTGCAGGTGTCCCTCCACAAAGCCCTGAGAGAAAAGCCCTTGGTCTCTCACCTCTGCAAGAGGTTTGCTCTCTGAGATGTTTGATCACTGAGCTCTTCTTACATCTTCACAAATGCAAGAGAGAGGCAGCCTTTTTCAAAACGTTTCTGAATCAGAATCAAACCACATCCAAATTGTGAAAGGTTGGAAGTGGGGTGGCTTGAGGAAAGGGAAGGGAAAGGGTATAGCTTGGAAACGTCTAGAAGATGTCTGGAGCTCAGTTCCTAAATTCTGTGCCCACACGAGGTATAACACATATCAGAGAAAAGGTGAGTCTATATGTAGCTTTGGCACTTTCTCCCTCTTAATTACAGACCAGCCACATCTCTTGGATTATTTCCTAGGGCACAGAAAACATGACTGTGTTCAAATCATCCGAGAGCTACCACACAGAACACTTATCTTCCTTCTCAGCAGACCACGTTCCACAAAACAGCAAATAAACTGGCTTCTCGGATTCATACAGGAGAAGACAGATCTCTCTGCATGATGAGGGGTAGCCAGCAATCCTCACGGGGCTGAGGAGACTGTCTGTGGCAAAAACAGTCAGAGGGAACAGCTTTTACCAGCTAACAGCAACAGCAATGCATCACAGCCCTGAACTCCTGATGCAACAGGACATTCTGACCCACTGTTGACTACAGAGATACATTATCTGTGACCAGGAGAATCATAGAACAGTTTGGGTTGGAAGGGACCTTAAATATCACCCAGTTCCAGCCCCCCTGCCCTGGGCAGGGACACCTCCCACCAGAGCAGGTTGCTCCAAGCCCCATCCAGCCTGGCCTTGAACCCCTCCAGGGATGGGGCAGCCACAGCTTCTCTGGGCAACCCGGGCCAGGCTCTCGCCACCCTTACAGCAAAGACTTTCTTCCCAATATCTGATCTAAATTTCCCCTCTTTCAGTTAAAAACCATTACCCCTTGTCCTATTGCTCCACTTCCTGATCAAGAGTCCTTCCCCATCTCTCCTGGAACCCTTTTAGGGACTGTAAGGGACTCTGAGGTCTCCCCAGAGCCTTCTCCAGGCTGAACACCTCCAAAAAGTGGACCAGGGAAAAGTTTGGGAGCTCTCCTGGCAAAGGGAGAAAAAAATCCTGGGTTCTTTGTCTTATGTGTGATTTAGCTTTCTTTCTGCATCAGAGAACAGCAGGAGTGAAAATACAGTGTTGGAGCCTCAGAAGTGACCTAAAAGGAGGTGTCCCTGACCATGGGCAGGCTTTAGCCACCTGGTCTGTCTGAAGGTGCCCCTGTCCAGGGCAGGGCGGTTGGAACTCAATGATCTTTACGGTTCCTTCCAACTTTAACCATTCTATGATTCTAATATTCTAAAACAACCAAGAACAGCTAAAAAGACCTTGGAGTGCGATGGAAGGAAGAAACTCAAGGTCCAGTAAAAGGATCTACGGTGTCAAGTACTGCAGCACAGCCAGGGACCACCACAACCCCCGATACCGGCTGCAATAGGAATGAAGGGTGGAAATGGATGACTCTTGCAAATGAATCAGGAGCTACAGATGCATAATTTGTGAGTTTCCCACAGTTCAGGGAAGAAGCAGCAGTGGATAGAAAGCCAAGAGCTGCCTGCTGACATTTCAGCAGTAAAGGCAAGACAGACTTACAGTCAGCTGGGCAAACCAGGACTAGGAGCTTTCTTTCCGAGTGTGCCTCACAGAAATGCTGCAAATTAAGGCATAAAAAGATGTTTGAAATTCTGTGTGTATTAAGTATTATATAATTAACATAGAAAACTTGAGACTCTCAGGTCAGGGGCTTCCTGAGTCCAGAGGTGGTGTCTTTGCATTCACTAGACCTACGCTGTTCTTTCATCCTTTCACCCAAGAACTTACTGAAATCATGTCCAGCTACAACCCCCCCCCCCAGCCTTCTCCTCTCAGGCCCAGCCTAAGAAACCTCTTGCTAGTCAAACAGCGTTGGCTCACAGTGGAAGTCTTTTTGAAAATCAGCACCTAAGTAAGTTTTGTTGCTCCTACAGCTGATTGCCTTTTGAGGGAGTAAAATGTATCAGAAAATAAGGTACAACAGAAGGGATTCCTAGTTCAGAAATACTAGCAAGCCTATTCTAGCTTTTAGAAAAGTAGCCAGATGACAGAAATATGTATTTAATAGTGCCCACAGAGATGAAACATTTAAATATAAACATGTGCATTCCTTTTGGTATTTCATTTATTTAAAACAAAAAAAAAAAAAAAAAAAAGAAGCAGCCAAGCTGCTCTAACTTTCATTTTCTCTGAATCAAAGCTTATGTTTTACTTCCAGAAATAGAAAGCTGTCCCCAGTAGCCTCATCTCATCTATCCTTAAAGCATAATACTTACACAACAAACTATTGCTTGGGTTCTGGAATAACTGAACAGTGATTTATGCCTTCTCTTTGTTTTGCCACGTGCAAACTAAACACTAATCCCCTCCAGGCAAAAAAATTGACTTACTGGTTCTATGGAAGTGACAAGAACCTCAAAGGCGGCATAAAGTTATTGTATGAGAGTAATCAGAGCCATAAAAAGTCAGTCTTAATGCATCAAAAAAGGCAGCCAATTCCCAAAAGAGCATTAAAAAGTAGATCTTAGACAAGTGGCCATCAGAAGACCTGAGCTCAACCTGTCATCTCCACACAAACCAGATGGCTGACAAATCAGCAGGATTCAGTTTCACAGCAGGGTCTGGATTCAATGGCTCTCCAGCCCAAAGCAAGCAGCGTGTCACTTGCAGAACAACAAAGAGGACCAAGGGCTGGCACTCAGGCCCTGGTATTTTTCTCAACTCTGACAATGGACTTACTTTTAAGAACAATTTAATTAAATTTTCTATAAGCACTCATCCTGGTTTGAGGTAAAACAGAACCAATTCTCTGTTCTCTAATTTCACTTTTTTAGCTGGGCCTCTTCTGACTGACTAAACTCTGACATGAACAGCAGATTGTCCAGAAACTGTTCACTCTGGCAGAGATCAGACCCGATGACCCCAAGGCAGGGGGTGCAGAGAGGCCCTGGCTTGTACTTATTGCTGGAACAACCAAGGGCAGGGAATTGAGTTATTTGCCCCCTTGGAGGGTTGGAAATGGAAAAGCCTCGAGGGGTAACACCTGCAGGGAGAAGGGGACAGGACAGGTGACCCAAACCTGACCAACAGGGTATTCCATCCCATCTGCATCCTGCTCAGTATAAAAGCTGAGGGATCAAAGGGTCAGCCCTCTTTCTTCAGTGGCCAATGTCTGAGGAGGACCCTGTCTGTTCTTCTGCCTCTGATCCTGATCCCAGCATTCCTGACTCCAGAGCTGGAATCCAGCTCCTGTTGGTCACCCAGTCCAGTCTGAGACTTTTCCTGATGCTGCTGGTGATGTGGTTGTTATCCTGGGAGCTCGATATGGTTTTATATATATTGTATCTATTTCACTATTTTCTTTTTACTTTAATTTTAGTATTAATACTTCCTTAAAGTAGTTTAGTTCATTCTAAACTTGTAATTCTCCTTATCCTTTTCCTCTCCCTTCTGTTTTGGGGATGGAAGGGCCATCTGTCAGTCTGGTTTTGTTAATTTTGGCTGAAACCATGACAGGACTTTGTTTCACTTCACCTTTAAAATAGGATACAGAGCAAGAACAAACCTCACAACCCTATTGCACATCTAAGGTGGCCAGAAAGAACAAAACAGAGACTTGTACAAGCAGCAACATAATTTTGCATATTTATAAGGCAAATCATTTCACTTTCACAAGAAAGAAAAGCTATACTGGATGAACATTTTGGTGCACAGCACATTTAGGAATAAGTCTAGCAGTGTCAGTATTCTGATGAGGAAAGTGGTCCTAAGGGTTGATACATCTTACGACTATGGGAGAATTGATAGTAGAAGAGAACCCTTTGATGTTTTATTTAAAAGTTTTGCTCAATAATTCAATAAAGAGATCCATTATAAATCAGGAAAGAGTAGGAACGTGCCATGAGTACAGTCCAGCAATGAATAAAAAACAAACCAACAGAAGGACAGCAAGTTTCCCTAACTTAGGAAGCATCTAACTCACTATTTAACCCTACCAAATTGAGTTATCTGGGGTATAACCCAGGGCAGAGTCTTGCATCTGAACTGTCACTGTCCTGTAAATCCCTCATGCTGAAAATTACACAGCAGCTCTCAAGTTGTGATTAACAGACATGCAATGGTCCAGCTTCTCGATCACCAGAAATCCTGACACCCGTTTTTTTTTCAGGATTCCAGGTGAGGCAAAAATAAAAAGGAAAAGTAAGATGTGTGTGTGCTGTTCCTTGTATCTTTCCCTCTCATCCCCGAACAAGTACTGTCAGGAAGTTAGACAGCCTAAGGCATGTTAATTAATTAAAACTCCCTCGTGCACAGATCTCAAGGACAGGATTCATCCCAAAATGAGGATTTACCTTTACTTCATAGAAAAATGCTTTGCCTCGGTGCTCCCAAGTGTCAAAAAACCCCCATGTGGCACAACAGGATGGGATTTCTAGAATTTCATTGTGGACACCCTTATGGACACCTCACTTCCCCTTCAAGCTGCCTGTATTTAGTATCACATAAAGAAGATTAAAAATACTAATTTCTTACATCCCCACAGACCTTGCCATTCTGCATTTTCTTGCAGGAGCTACAAAATTATTTTATATAAACCTCACAAAGCAAAGAATCTGCTAGCAGCAAGGAAGCCAAACCAAATTAGGAAATGCATTTCCACAAAGAATCTTCCATCAAAACACAGCAAATATGGAAATTTGCAACAACTCAGCATGTTGCTACATTGCCATTTGCCCATAAATTCCAATAATACATAGCTCTGGGATCCTATTAGCATCCTAGAGAGTGAATAACAAGTGAGCTATAAATCTCGAGCCCTATAATCACAGTCAGGGCTACCTATCCCCAGTCTTTGAGTCTGAAAAAGATTTCTTTAAAATTGCATTAGCGATTTTTATCTTATTGTGTGCCAAAATAAACAATTCTGAACTGAATGACACCTTTTATCAACTTCATCTGTAACCCTGTCATCTATCACCAGTCTCTCAGAACAAGGTGTTCAGGTAGAGATGGGAAAAAAACCAACCAAAAGAAACAGGGACCCTCAACTTCAGGATCTGTTATTATTACAGCAGCAACATCACAACTAGGTGTGGAAGACTAAGAACTTTGTGCTTTCTTCCTTCCCAGACAGTAATATTTCCACCTCTTGCTATTCTTACTCTATGTCAGGCGTAGCTGGAAAGCCAGAAGAACTGGGAAACATAAGCCTAAGAAGAACTAAGCCCAAGTGAAGCTGAACTGAACCATCTCCCCTTAAGCCCCTATTCCATTTCTCAGTTTTGGAAAGCTGTAGTAGACCCCTGTTCCCTCACAGCCATCCCATAAGCACTCAAATGTAAAACCTCTCAGGCTGTGTGTGTAACAAGTCTTCAGCCTGAGGCACGGGCTTACATATATGGCAATGGAAATTAGCATTTGCTGTACTTGCCATCATTTAAATCCTTAAAAGTCGGATCTGGCAGCCATCAAAATTATGTTAGGAGCCCAAAAATCCTATTCCACACACTAAAAAAAATTATAAAATAAAATATCACACCAAAAACTTGTGTTTTAAAGGGCTGTGGCAGAAGTTTTAAGCTTATTTTACCTGTAGAATAGGGGTGTGTATGTGTGTGTGTATGTTTATGCTGCTATTGTCTCTAGGTATTCACTTCCAAGAAGGCTAGAATCATCTACTAAACCATAAACTAGCCCTGACTTGCCACATTTACCTCATTTTAAATGAGGCTTATTATTTTAAGCCACAGACACAATGTTTTCTGTTGCTATGTATACTAATATCCTTGAATCACAGAATGCTCTGGGGTTGGAAGGTTCCTCTGGAGATCATCCAGTCCAACCCCCTGCCAAAGCAGGGCCACCCAGAGCAGGTTGCACAGGAACATGTCCAGGTGGGGTTTGACTGTATCCAGAGAAGGAGGCTCCACCAGCTCTCTGGGCAGCCTCTGCCAGAAGGTGCTCCTCATATTTAGTTGGAACTTCTTATGTACAAGTTTGTGCCCATTACCTCTTGTCCTGTCACTGGGCACCACTGGCCCTTTCCTCCTGACACCCACCCTTTAAGTATTTATAGGTTTTGATCAAATCTCCCCTCAGTCTTCTCCAGACTTAAAATACCCAAGTCCCTCAGCCTTTCCTCTTAAGGGAGATGCTCCTGGTCCCTAATCATCTTTGTGGTCCTCTGCCATACCCTCTCCAGCAGTTCTCTGCCATTCTCAAACTGGGGAGCCCAGAACTGGACAGGACTCCAGATGGATCCCCACCAGGGCAGAGTAGAGGGAGGGGGATGACCTCCCTCCATCTGCTGGTCATGCTCTTTCTGATGCACCCCAGGATGTGTTAAGAAGAACAGGATTTTTATACAAGCAAAACATAACAGTCTGTTTCTGCAAAACCAACGCCAAATAGTAGTAAAGTGATCAGCAACCCTTCCGGACAGTCTCTGCAGAAAGAGGTTTCCTCTCCGCTTAAATGAGAGATGTTGAGGGGATTATTTCCAGGCAGAGTTTATGTGTATTTATAACCCAAACCAACCGGTTTCATACCTCAGAGAGCGTTACAACAGACTATTGATTAACATTACGCTCGCCTCTCCTAGGTTACAACTTCTCTTCTGTTACAACCTGAGCTGAGAGTGTTTTCAAAGATTAAGTTTTCAATTAAATGCAGCTTGAGTCCTCCAGCCTCTGAGAGAGAAACTGCTCAACATCCTTATTACCCAGCTTACAAACATTTTAACACTAGTGCAATAATGTACCACGGGTTGATTGTTATTGCTCCAACGTAAGAAAGGGCATATGGTTCCTGTCAGATTGTTCTGCTTGTTTCACTCTTACAGCTGTTGTGGAAGAAACCAGAAATTTTAGGTAGACCTCTCGAAACTTTAATTGGTTTCTGTATGCATGGCTACTGATGCTAAAAGCTTTCCTTTAAACAAATACCTTAGTGCAGCCAGCACAAGGCAAAAGGGATTGCAGTCACTTGCCATGTGTTTTTCCTGTCATGATCCCACTCTGCAGTGACCCCGGGCACAAATGGAGCAGCGCTGCGAGATGCACGGTGACAAAATGTTAGTGCCTGGTCCTGAAGGACTTGTAGTCAAACAAAGAAAAGATTAAAACCTTCTGTAAAATTGCCCTGCAGGTCTGATGAAAAAGCCACATTTAATATCGTTGCACAAGTTCGCTGAGGCCCCAACCACCGCTGAGTAACGACACTCGGCTCAACTTTCTTCCTCTGCTCCAAAGTGGGGTCCCCATCCTTCCTTAGGAGCACAGCCCATCGTCAGATGGGCAGCCCGGGGCTAGTTAGAGGAAACATTCGTTCTCCTCAGCTCTGTGACAGCTTTTAAACAAACAGTGGTTTTAAAACCGCTTCCAGTTTTGGAACCTTAGAAATGGCCTCAGTAAAAACAGATCTGTAAGGCACAGAAGGCTGCCGGCAGCGGGGAACAAGTCCAATCAATAAAATTCACTCCCCTTCCATCTGATGGAAGCTAACACCTCTCTTCAGACTGTAGCAAATACATGCAAATGTGTTCTGTTCCAACCAAATATTTATATCATCACACCTGGAAAGAACATAGCATTGACCCTTTCCCTCCCAGTAAACGCAAGCAGCAAACTGGTAGAGCTGGTGAGGGGTCTGGAGCGCATGTCTTCTGAGGAACAGCTGAGGGAGCTGGGGTGTTCAGCCTGGAGAAAAGGGGGCCAAGGGGAGACCTTCTCAGTCTCTACAATGTTAATGGGCCAATGTTAATGGCATGGNAGGATGGATAATAGGAACAATTTCTTCACTGAAAGAGTTGTCAGGCATTGGAACAGACTGCCCAGGGAAGGGGTGGAGTCTCCATCTCTGAAGGCATTTAAAAGACGTGTAGACATGGTGCTGAGGGATAAGGTTTAGCAATGGAACATGGTTTAGTGGTGGACTTGGTAAAGCTGGGTTAAAAGTTGGACTTCATGACCTTAAAGGTCTCTTCCAACCATAAGGATTCTGTGATAGTCAGCTTCTGGAATCCTGCAGGTACACCCAAATCTATGCTTCCAGTTTTCCAGCATCAAATACGGTGACGCATGCCTGAATTTGCAGAAAGCCTAAATCAATTGGTCTGGCAAACACCAAGCGCTTTTTGACCGTGCCTGACCCACAGACCCCACTGCCAGACCCACAGAAGACACATGCCTCCCAAAGCCAGCTGTCCATACACAATGGGCTCAGCCAAAATCACTGCTCTACAGTCCATACATTATGTTTCTCTGGAGTCAAACCTGATTGCTATTGTTCCCAGCACCACCCTGAGGGGGTGCTTTGGAAACCCAGAGGGGCCTCACCTCTTGGCATATAATCAAGTTTTTAGGACAGCACCAGCACACTCCTATGAATCTGAGTGTGTCCAGCAAGGTTCTGGGTGTGCTTGTCATTAGCACGTACCTGACAAGGAAATAAAGCCTGGGAAAACACGCCGGTGCCCAGACAGCAGTATTAACAACCGAGAGGAATAAGTGGGCTTCACATTTCTATTAGGAATGTATTATCTTGCTGTAAATATTAACTTTGCTGTAGTTTAGACGGCTAAATGCAAATTAATGGAAAGCTTATGGGAACATAAAGAGACTGTGCTCTTAATGATCTTCTTAATACTACCTTTCAGCATACCGGTGGGAATTACGGAGAGATGCGTCGTGGGGTATTATTTCTAGTGCCATTAGAGCCTTAAGACACACAGATGAAAGTGTAAGATGACATAAGTATGCATAAGGAGGATTTTAGTGACTTTTTAATAACTTCTTAATCACAGAAGTGTTTCTAATACAATTGTTTCCAGCATGTAATTTCAATTGAAAGTTAATGTTTAACAGGAATAGATGTAATGAACAAGTTTTAGTAGGATTTCTTATTAGAATACCTTGGTTTTGCCAATTAGCAGAAGCTGAAATTTTAATATTATACACTGCCATTGTTAAAGGTGAAGCCTTCAAATGGATAGAACATAAATAACACTGATTCTTTGTTCAGCCCTGTTTTGTGGTAGGAATCAAATACAATTTCTAATACATGCCACCTAAAAGCATCTATGGTGGGAAAAAAAAGAGGAAAACTTCTATGTACAAGTTACTAGGGAAAAAGAAGCTGTGAATCTTTCTATAGGAAGCCAAAATACATATCACAGCTACAGGGAGACCACTTTGGTTTTGCAGAAGAGACAATTGCTCAACACAAGATCAGGACAGGTTGTCTCTAAATCAATTAACTGCCTCCCCATTAAGCAAAGTAACTTCTAAATGGCAACAGCACAACCTAGTAAAACTCTGCTAGATAAAATACAAGTTCAAAACAGCAGCTCCTGAGATCACCTAGGCAGCTTTCCTGAATTTAGATCTGTCCTTGACAACAGCTTTGCAACAAGATTCAACTCTTACACCACACAATACGATGCCAGGCATGTTGTGTATCACTAGCCCTAAACGCTACAGCTACAAAAAGGCCTTAGGTAACCTATAGATTTCCTCTCAACACCACTATAGGTACAACCAAGTAGCTTAAGAGAGAAAATTGTGCACCATTTGTGTCTCTTCTTGAGGGCTGAAGGTAGCTAGAACCATGCAGGGGGGTTGAAAAAGGTTCCTTGCTCACGTTGCCTGATGGGGTGGATACTACTGGCCCTTTTAAGGCACAAATTCCAGGTTCTGGCAGGCCTATGGAGCAAACAGAAACCTCCCAGTAGTAACAACCAGTCTGACAACTATATTGCTCACTGGAAAGCCAAGTTTCAAACACCCCCTTCTCAGCCATGAGAAATGAAATCCATAAGCACTCATTCAATACACCTGGGTATCACCAGACACTCACATCAAGGGGACAGAATGTTCCTCAGAAACACCAGGAAACAACTGGGAAAAGCACTGAAACATGACTACCAAAGCAATATAGCACCCACTGTCCTGCCACAGGCAAGCCATCAAAGGTCCCAGCCTCTCTCCAATGAGCTGCTCAACATTTCCTTTTGTTCCATCTAATCTCCATCTAGAAACAACGATTTTCCACACCACTCCTGCTGGGCTGTTCAAACTGGAGCTCCAGTCAGGCTTTCAACAGGAGCCACAGGGTGCTCAGCAAGGTCTTACTGCAGCATTCCTCCTCCACGGGGAGCTCAGCTTTCTCAGTTCCTCCATCCCATCTAAACAAGTGGCTCTATCCCTCTCACAGCTCTCTGCAGAGCCACCAGGCCATCTCAGCCTTCCCGCCCTCAGCACAGACCATACACATAAATTTCTGCTCCTACCTGGCTTCCTCCAGCTCCTCTTCCAGTTCATATGGATCTTGAGATTTTCTTGTAGCCAAGAACAGTCACCACAGCAAGTTTTTCCTCCTCCATTAGGTCTCTCCTACCCACCTCCCCTCCTGCAGCCACAGGTTCCTCACTGCCCTGGACACAGCTGAGGGCTAATTAGGTACTCAGGCTCTATTAGGCCTCCTTCCTGCTAATTCAGGGTTCTACCTCTGCACTGGGTCAATCCCACCACAGCTTCCATTCTGTGTAATAACCTGGCAGTGTTAGGTTACCTGTTGGACTTGACCATCTTAAGGGTCTCTTCCAACCAAAACGATTCTATGGTCCCCATTCCTGTGGTGAAAAGAGGACAGACTTCACCCCTTGTTGCACACAGAAGATATTCAGAAGTTTTTTGGGTTGCTTTTTACTCAGAACAAGGCAGGATACAGGCTGCTTTCTGCCATTACAAAGAATTGCAGCAGTTTCAGAAAAAAACACTTTGTTTTGCTTCGAGGTGGACCCATATGCTTCAAAAACCTACAGGAGTAAAACAAGGTAGAGCTGCTCGCTCCAGACAACAGTTTTGGTTGTTCAGCTGAGATGAAAGAGACTCCACTTGAACTGATTTTGCCCTCTGTCCCTCGGATTTCAAGCAAATGTCCCACTCACTTGGGTCTGCTCACACATGTGGACTCGCTTTTGATTAGGAATGATGCCAGTAGCGCTGGGGAAGTTTTTCAGGAAACTCCTGAGTTACCAAACAAGCACCTTCTACAAACAAACAAAACCACTTCCTTCCCTCAGGAAACACAGAGATTTTTGCCTTTAATGCAGCAAAACTGGTGAGGCCGCACCTTGAGTCTTGTGTCCAGTTCTGGGCACCTCAGCACAAGAGAGATATCAAGGTGCTGGAGCGAGTNCTGCCCACAAAGTACTCTCAGCACCACGCTTCAGCAGGTTCAGGAACAGCAGCGAGGAGCTGCTCCTCAAACCAGAGTGTGAATACTCAATTGAATGGACCAATTTTTAGTTTTGGCATGTAAATTTTGCACATAAATTTTCTGCAGCTTTGCAGCCTGGTGGTTAGACCTGCATGCATGGATTGCAGTCCCTCTTTTGGGAACTATCCTACACTAATTATTCCTAAGAACCTGAACCTCCAACCTGCCCTATTCTCTGCGAGTGCTCTCACCAGCGAGTGACATGCTCACTCCTCCTGATCCAAAGCCTATTTCATTATTCCGTGCAAAACTTCACAAAAAGGAACTCAGTAAGCAAAATGCTAGGACACTTTATAGCCTGGCAATCAGGGCATTGCCTTTTGAATTCCTGCAAGCAGTGGATGAGATGGACTTTGTGTACCTGCTGTCTGCAAGAATGCTCTAATCATTAAGCCCTTGGATAAACAAGGAGAGGGTATCTTGGCTTTTTAACCAGCCTAAGATAATAAATAAACCTTTTCTGTCTAAACTTCATTTTGAAGACAAACAAAATATATCCATAGCATGCCAACCCACCAAGCAGCAAAATATTTTCTCTACCTGATCCCTCAGGTCAGAGCCTAGGAATGAGCCACCAGCACGTACGGTCACCTGGGTACCCGCAGCCAGGGAACACCCATCCCTGCCAGGGACACCCAGCTTTACAACACCCACCTCTCTTTCTGGACTGGTGTGCAGTCCAGAGACAAGCAGGAAAAGCAGACACCTCTGGATTACAGATCCTTCAAAGCAAAACTGCAGCAGAGTGTACATTTTAACCTCACGTACATAAACACCACTTAAACCCGTTGGTGGATCTAACCTTTAGGCCTTTTTGAAATAAAACTAACCTCACCAAGCGTTCTTCTCCCTTGGCTACTTTCCTCTTTCCCATCTAACCTGGGCACCCAGTTTATAACAAGGCAACAACTCATAGTTTGTAAATAATAAAAGACATAGGGACAATTAGCTTAACATCTACCCCACTCAAATGAACCCTGAGTTCATTGGGCACTTGTCCTTAAGGCACACTTGACAAGGGGGCAACAGGATGCTGAAAGGCTCAAAGGCAAACCTGTTCTGGGATCACTGGTTTACAGACGTTCACAGAGTGTGCCATTCATTGTATGCCCAGTACAAACCCCTTTTCTGGGCTAAAAGACAGAAAGGCTCTGGAGTCGTGACTAGCAGCCTTGCTCTGTATCACGATATAGGCTACCAAGCCTATCACAAAGCCACACCGATGCATTACAGCATGGGGTAAAACATCAAGATGCCTCTTTAAAACAACACAGACTATAAATTCACAGGATAGTGCCTTCCCAGACACTGGAAATAGGGGCTAAGTGCTGGATTCAATTCTGTGCAGCAGGCTCCTTGATGAACATTTGGCTCTCAGTAAAGAGATTACTGTAGGATTAAGCCTTACCTTGGGAGGCAGAGAAGAAACAAATCTCTAATTATCTCTATTCCTGTGCTCTGGCCATGATTTCTTTTTCTCTAAGGAAAAATAAGCTTTGTATTGTCGAAAGTTTAATGTGTGTGCCCTTTCAGTTAGTTTTAATATATTTTAAAGTATTAATAAGGTAACTTGTAGCTTTTAATTTCTACTTGTTACATGTACTTTTAAAAAGGAATACATTTTTGTAATTGTTCTTACAGCATATACATGTTAATGCTAAAAAGCCCTCTTCAAATTTTTCACTCTATTATCTGAAATTCCCTTTTATGCATGACCTAAACCGCTCAAAACCACTGCAGGAGAAGGAATTTTGGATTTGCAATCAAACAATTTGCTTTTTGTTACTATTTAACTAAACTATTGACAAATATTTGCAAAGCAAAGCCTCTTTGTTAATGACTAAACACCATCAAGAACAGAAATAGACTTCCTCATTTAGAGAGGAATGCCATCCAAGGGGCAAAATCTACTATCTTGTTCTTCCTCCTAGGGGCAGAGTTGGAATAGGAAGAGAAATAACTGAGGGAAAAAACAAAGAAATCCTGATCTAGAAAAATGAAATTATGGCTCTGCTGAGTGGAGTGAAGAGGGAAGGAAAAAACCCAACTCAGTGTGTGACTCTGAGGGAGAGAATGAGAAATAAATGGCAGACAGAGATTGCACTTTAAAATAACTTTAGAAAAGCAAATGAGATGGTGCTTTTGGTGAACTTTGTGAAGAGCAAAGAGAAAGATGCATGCAGAGGAGGTGAATAGAAATGAGGGAGACTGTCAAGACATCACAGGCACAGGGAAGAGTCAGCAGAAAGCATGAGGATGATGTGAGGTTGCTGCATGAGAGGGAAGACAAGGGTAAGTGCTGGTCTTGCACGTGCAGAAGAAATGAAAATCACTAGGAAAATGCACCAAAGAAATAGCAGCTAGAAAAGGGGGGTGAAAAAAAAACCAAATAACTATGAAAAAAGTAGAAAAAGCTGAGTTATCTGTAATTTTCTCATTTGTATTAAACCTAATCTAAATTACACACATTTTTGTTTGATTTAGATGAAGTCAGGAAAGCTCTACAAAATGTTTTTTTTCCCTGGAAAACAAAACCTCCAAATCCCAACCTTCCTGAAATGTTTTGTTGGTTTTGGTTTTGTTTTTGGTTTTTTTTTTTCTAGGAAAAGTAGAACAAAATACATTATTCTGAGTTCAACCGAATTGTTGTTAAGTTTGCCTACCCCACCAACCCCCCCCTCCATCCGCCCCTCACTTGGGGTTAATCTACAACTAAACTTTCCCTGTGTGAATTGTTGTCGGGTTTTCTGGGGAGTTAGTGTTCAACCCCCACACTCTAGTCAAAGGATGAACTTTCCCAAGGAGGACTGCAGCTTCCCATCTGCCAAACCTCTGACTTTCTACACTCCTTGCAGGAAAAGCACTATGTCACGGGAGACGTCGTCTAAAGAGCCACCTCGTTCAGAGATGAAAAAGGGAATAAGGAGCCCAAATTTTTCTTTCACAACCCTTCCCACTTGTAATTTCAAGCATAAAGAAGTTTCCATTCTGTGTTGTGATGTATATGCCCCAAGGGTGTAACATGTATGTGCACATGATAGGTGTGTTGATGGTAAGATACGTTTCCAGCTCCTGCTGGGTTGGGGTTTTTTTCCTTACCCCTGGGACTTGTTACAGAAGAAAACAGATTTCCCCAAATCTATTACCAAAAATATAGTAAGATAGTTGCATTTGAGAGGTACAAAAGAAATTTGGATCACAGTTCAATTTTAACTAGATTTCTTCTGGCTTTTTTAAGGACAGCAACTTCCTGTATTTTACAAATTAAATAAGCTTATATGCAAAATTAACTAACTATGTATTGCAAATTTGTGAGACATTCTCCCCTTTCCTTCTGGAATCGACTAAGCTCACTGATTAGTCACACAGGAAAAAACCTTTTCAAAGCTTCCTTCCAAAGAACATTTGTGTCTGAATTACAAGAGACCTAAAGGATAAACCAGTCAAATATTCTCCAAATCCTGGGTAAATCGGCTTTTTGTTGGAGAGGAGTTGTCTTCCACCCCCACAAAGGAATTTCAAAGGTGTGAGTTACTCAATGTACTTGTATTTTTCACCAGAAATAACAGATGTTCTCAAGTTTCTCCAAGCTGTGACTCCAACTGTTGTGCTGAAAAAAGTCGTGACCCAGCTCCTACAAACATATTAAAACCGATTTTATTTCACTTTACATTTTATTAGCCAGTTGCTCTGTCTAATTATACCATTAAACATGATGCTTTCAACGACAAAGGGACTCATCACACGCTAATTGAAACCAATGTCAGCACTCCAACTGGGTGCCAGAGTCCTTTACAAACATTGGCAAGCGTGCTCAGGGAACTCATGTTTTAAAGAAGTCCAATCTTTGCATAATCTCCAACGTCTCCTGGTACTGAGAATACCAAAATAACAGGCACAGGAACCAAAGCAATTTGTCAAGGATCTGCCTGTCCCTTTCTGCTTACACCCCAAAATGACCTGCCTTCTCTCTTTTATAAAAGAGGTATTATTGGATGCCTGCTTGAATAAAGCACCTATGAATCAGTGGTGCAACCATGGTGTAAAACTCAGAAATGGGTCATTTAGGGCAGGGCAGGATGAAACCTTGTCCACGGTGGATAACTGTACCTTTAAAAATACACACTGTTCTCTGCATGTGCTCTTTAGCCCACCTTGTCCCCCACCTGTGAGCTTGACAGGAGGTAGCATACCATGTGCAGTTCCTGGATGTGGCGTATACCAGGTGGTGATCAAGCATTCCTTAGGGAAATGGGAACAGCTGAGCTGCTTCCAAAACCTTTGCACCACAAGAAACCCCCCTGTGAGTTTCTCTCTGCCCACCTGGCAACAACCAACAAAACTTGCAGGATTCCAAGTGGGTTTGATCTAGTAGATTCAAAGCTTGTTATGGACAGATTGATAGGCAAAGAGCATGAAAGGAGGTAAAATAGTAGCATTGCACAAAATTAACGTGGCCCGTGCTGAATACATTAAAAATGCCTGATTGACAGACCCTAGCAAGTAATTACCACAGAGAAATCATTAACTAGTACTGTGTTAACTCTGTGGAGCTCTGCAAACAAAGATTCTCTTTTAGTCTGTCAGTGACCTAAGAGAATAGTATCTTTCTCTTCAGGATTTACGGGCTGAAATCCTAAAAGAGTTTGTTATCCAAGTCAGCCAAGTCTATCACAGTAAAGCCTTCACTCAAAATCTCTGCTGATAACACTGGTCACTTGTTACAGCCATATTCATAACTCCAAGGAACTTCCTTGAGCACAATTCAGGTTGCACTTTGTTACTTCAGGAGATACCAGACGGTTACAAGCCACTAAAAAAGTGTATTTGTCTCTCTCATAGCAAATAATACGATTTTTAGTTTAATGAAGTTAGCATGAGAGTGCCTGTCTTCCTACAGCATTGTCTCAGTCAAATCTACCTTTGAAGGAAACAAAGTGTTTTGGCTGCTGACAACTAAACTGGTTTTATAGAAAATCATGTCTCTAGTGCCTCATTACCTGCACACACCAGACAAATATTCACAGCCCCAACTCTCTGCATATTAAGTGGCTAAAAAGACATGGATGTGTAGCCTTAGAGACTTTTTCAGGTGAAGGAAGGAGCCTTCCTCACCTGTAGTCAGAGGGGGATTTGTCTGTGTATGGTTTATTCATACAGTGGGTGCGTTATTTAAGTCAAAGGCCTTTTTACCATGTACCTGCTAGAATCAATACTTAACATCCAGATGATTAATAGGGTTTGCAGCTTGGGAATCAAGTCTTCCTGAATACTAAAGAGTCAAATACCTAGCGGTGTTTTTTGGGTGTATAAGCCACCTTTTTAAAACATAAATATTCTGAAACTTCATGGCCCTGTCACCTTAATTAGCCAAACCACTGGGCAATTAAAGAGACATTTTATTATCAGTGCTTTTTGTCTCTGAGTGCTAGGGAAAAAAAAAGTGTATTTCATTGCCTGCATGGTGAAATTACTAAGAAATCTACAGAGAATTGTGCTGAACGTTGAGAGTAGTTTTCACCCTTTCACTATTCAATCCTTAGGCTCTCTTGCAATTAGTCCAACAGCGTGCAAATAATAGCTGGATATTTTAAAGACATATTAACCATGAACTGGATTTAGTCATGCCATGCACTGGGCTCACTTTAAATTAGCACTTCCAGAGCTTTATTCCGCGGTTGCTAAGACCAGACCTCTTTAAACTAGAGGCATTATGAGGTAATAAAGTCATGGAAAACATGGGAAGGAGGCAGGCTTGTTGCAGGGAGCTGTGACATAGCAAACAACCATATAGAAAACCAGATTTAATTAGTTTCCTTCCCATACACCTCTTTCATGCAGGCTGCCCTACAGAATAAAGCAAACACCCTACATAAACTCCGGTGTGTTATGTCAATAGAGTCATCTTTATCAAATGTCCTTGTGATCTTGCCAAAGAAAATATCAAAGCTGTTTGACAAGACCTGTTTTTCCTGAATAAAACAGGTACTTTATGGTCATGAATGGAAATGTGATATTCCAGCTACTAAATATTGTAAGCACGTAGACATCCCAGTTCTCGAGTTTTCTGTCCAGCTCTCAGCGATGTCTTAAGTCTCTGTGAATCTAAATTACATACTCTGGTTATTGGCCTAAATTCTGCTCCAGTGTCATCACTTCCAGTTCCTTTTTGGAAAGTATAACTTCCAAGAGAATATGCACTTTCCTTTGCCTGCACGTGAGGTGATAAAATCACAGTAATTTCAAAAGGAATAGAAATAGGGAAAAATGTGGTACTAGTTCTCTATAAAACAGAATTATGCAGAACCACATGTGGCCCCAGTCTAGAGCCAAAATTCTAAAGAGATGTGGCCAGATCTTCTAAAGAGATGTGGCCAGTCCAACCAGCACTGTGGGTGATTGTGATGCAGGACCTTGGGGTGCAGTTTGGTAACACCACAAAGAAGGGTCATCTGCCACAAAAGGCACAGTCCCAGTCCCCTCCTTAGTCCCTACGGCAAATTTGTTTCTAGAATCAACAGATTTAAGCGACTTTGGTATGGCAAATTAAATATTCTATGTTGGAATTACTTCCTGCAAGTTCATTACAGACTTAAAAACAAGAGAAATAATTTGGTTTGCTCTGTCATTGTTATTAATACTACTCTTAGAATTACACATAAACCCACCCTCACTATAGCTTGCGGTGTACAGACATAAAACAAAGAGGCTGTTTTGACTCTAAAGTGCTCATTATTTATTACTAGGCTTAGAGAGAGAAGATGAGCAGGAAGAAGATGTGATATTGGCTCACATGAAAAAGTATACCTAGCAACACAGCTATATAGCTATACTCAGACTCTGATAAACCTTGGGGCAGAGAGGAGATGCTTAAAAAAAGCCAAGGAAGGTGGGCTTAGGGGTATTTACACAGATTTTGTGCTATGCACAATCCACAGCATGGGTGAAAGCACAAAAGTGAGAATACAAGAGTGCTTTAAAAGACTGGCATCATTTATATAACAGCACTGAAGGACTACTTGGTGGTGTAGATGAGAAATGGGGCTGAAAAGTCAAGAGAAGTCATTTGTATTTCACACAGTGAGGAAAAGGGAGACAGTGACATTGTGGAAAAAAAAATGGGAGTGACAGGACTGGGACAATAAGCCAAGAAAATGACCTTTGCAATTGGACTGGAAGACAATGACAGTGTTGTTAAGTGCATATGTGTTATGCCCATAGCTCCCAGCTGGTTGTTCTGGGGGAGGGAGGCAGGAGGCCAGGGGAGCTGAGAAGGTAAGCAAAACATACCTGAGAAAGATAAAAAGCAGTAACAGAACAGAAATCAGGCATTGAAAACAGACTAGATCCCACAGATAAACAACCTGAACAGCTGGTTTGCAGGAGGCAAGAGCCAGCACAAGTGCATCCTACATCCGTGTCCTGCAACTAAAGATTAGACCTGTTCTGTAAGAAATGCATACGAATCTGAGGCTGCAGCCTGGGAAGCAGCACCAACGAGGACCATTAAGTCAGCAACAGTGTCAGTCACTTAAGCTCGTGCTGAACTTGAGGTAAACTGGCCAGTTCTTGGGGTTTGCTTTCTCAAAACAGAGGTGAACATCATTTAAGTCTAAAGGAATTGCATTACAGTTACTGCCTTTCTCCCAGTGTCTCTGGTTTTCTCACTGGGACTTAAAGACCTCAAGCAAGCAGAAACAAAGGACGAGCCTCAAGAAAAGGCCTGTCTCCTGCCACAACTCTTGAGTACAGATTTGGGGATACAAAAAAGATGTGGATTTGGATTAGCAGGCTTCCCATGGATTCTCCCAGCAAACTGAATTCCCCTGGACTGTAAGGGGATTGTCTGGGTAGAGCATGAACAGTAAAGCAGTTCATGCTTTGTCCAAGAAGAAACCCTTTATTTTCTAATTCTGTCCAGGTGTTGGTCTGCCAGCAAAGAGATTTGCCGTAAGCCTTTAAGTGTTGTACACTGACCAAATTCTATATTAAAAAGTTCCATGTGGACAAATCAGACTAAAGCACACATTAAGGAGCCTTGGGAGACCTCCAGGAGTACTCTCATGCAGTGATAGCAAAGAATGCTCTGACAGCCAGTGGAAGTCGGCTGTGAGCTGCTAATTATCATGTGCTCCAAACCTCTTTTGACAGACTAAAACCCTCTGCAGTTGAAGCTCTGCAGTCTCCAAAAAGCTTATCTGGAGTTTATCCCCTGGAGACCGTGGGGAGAAGGAGAGTGACCCTTCTCTGACTAATTATGTAGCTTTATCTGCCTCAGAGGGAAGGTGAAATTTCAAATGTGAAGGCTTTTGTATCGTCTTGCCATATATTTTGCTGCTTTTCAAAATCAGTTACTCAGTTTTGCACTTACCAAAACAAATGCTTTTTGAGGTGTAGGGCTCTCAGAAACAATCCATCACCTTTTTCCTAGGAGGAGAAAAAGTTGCCCTGGTACCATCAGTGCCTCTTTCTGTGCCAGCTGGTTTGAGCCCAAGCTGCATCTAGCCTGGGAAGAAATGGTACCACCCCAAGGGTGCCTTGTAGTGAGAAGCATGACCTCTAAGGAATCACAGACAGGATTGCCTCCTGCTACTAGCTCACAGCATTAACAAGGTGAAAGGGTCCTGTAAATCCTTCTGCATCCTATGTCTTGTTAGAGTTTTCCCCCCTTTCCATTTCCAGGACAAGAATCAATTTGTGTTTTGCTCAAGCCAATGCTCTGTTTTATAAATAAAATTAGTAACGCCGTAGCCATAAGTTTAATATTTTGTTTGTGCTGTTGTCAGCTCCCTCTTGTTTGCCTAAATGGTCTCCATGTACTCACTGTAGAAACAAACCTCTGGTGCTGGCCCTGAATGAGAATGATTTGATTTTTGCCCCATTGTTAAGTTTTGAGTTCCTGTCTGCAGTAATTAATTATAAGCCATCGCTCCCAGGCCTTCTTCTCTGTTACTGTTTCCTAAATAGATTTTGTATATGTAATGATTATTATTTCTTCCCAGGTGTATTACCTTACATTTATCTATATTAAATCTCCTTTCTCTCTCCTCTGTCCACCTCTCAAAAGTTGCCCCTAACCTTATTCTCCAGTGAGGAGAGATCCTTTCTCAGAGCTGCTTTGTTTACGGGATGCATTGCTGGAAGGGAGCAATAGGTAAAATAATTGTGTGGCTCTTCCAGACTTTTCATTTCCTCTTTTCTGCATTCCAATTCTGCTCCCTCTGATGTAGTCATTGACTTCAATTCAATCAAGGAGAAGCATTTAAAGAGCTGGCCCATTGTCTGGATAATGGCAATAGTCCAGTTATTGAAATTTCTTAATCCTTTGTTTGGATTAAATGGCTTGTTCTCTTCTGAAACAGGCATGGGGAATGAGAGAAGAGATCAAACTATATTACACTCCATCCCAAGCCTACAAAAAATATTTCATAAAAGCAACTTGTAAACACTCTCAGTGTCTGCTGTTTCTCTGCACCTGAAGCAAGTCGTTTAATTTTGTGCCAGCGCTTTCATTTTGGCCTATTTGGATTCAGCTGTGTCTCTACTGGACTTAGGTTGGATTTGCAGCTGACAGATTTTTGGTTCTGGGCTATCTTTTGGCACAGCAGCCCCAGCACTGTGTGTACATCATCCCTGATTTGTACCCTGATGTCTCACAAGCCTTCTGCAATTCCCTCTGCCTATCAGCAAAACGGAGATGGACTGGCTGAGAGCAACCCTCCGGGTTTGAGATGGCCTCCCACAAAATCTTGCCCAGGAAGCAGATTTGCCTGATCCCAGCCAAGCCACCTAACCTCCTACAGATGAGAAACTGAATCTTGAAACGTTCTTGAAATGCTTCACAGATGCCAACAGTTGCTGGGGTAGCCTTACTCAGAGGTTTGGGAGTCCCTGCTCCTTTCCTGGCTTTGGCACTAACGATCCCGCAGTCCTGCAGGGAGTCAGCTCAGCAATGATGCTAATTAATTACTGCAGACAGGAGCTCAAGATGTAACATTGTTGGAATAAAAAAATAATCAAATGGCTGTGCTGTTTTGTCTGCAGCTGGTAAGGGCTGCATTTGGGGAAAATCTTTAGCACACTAAAAGCAAAAGCTCTCTCACTCTGTTGTTAAAGAAACAGAGCAGTGCAGGAGAGAATAGCAGCACTTGCAACACATTAGGAAAACTGCTAAAGTAAAATAAAGGGGAAAGAAAAATGAGTTCTCAACAGTTCCAGCAGTTGGGTGGTCTTAGGAAGGAGACTGCTAGAAACAGTGCTGGAAGAGACCATCTGGGTGACTGAGTCAGTCCCTGCAAACACAACTCAATAATCACCGAGTCCAGAATGATCCACGGAGTATTGACTCCGCTCGCCCGCGTACGCAGCAGGCCCCTTTCAACATCTTACAATAATCTGAAGACCTACTTTGAATGCAAAATGTCACACCAGTAATGTGCTCCAGGAACGGAACAAGTGAAATCATGGCCGTTGTCAGCACCTGAGGACACAGACCCGCCATCCAGCCTTTCTCTCTTCCCCTTCTCGCCACATGGACCAACACACTGCATCAGATCAGGCCACAACTTTGACTGAAAACTCACCATATAAAACAGTGATTCTGTGATTTTCAGCCACATGAACCCCCTGAAACCAGTCAAGAATGAGCAGCTTTTTCTTTTTTTTTTTCTTTTTTTTGGCAAGCTTAGTTCTTGGCTGCAAAGCTCCCTGGACAAACCTACTGCTCAGCTGCAGGAATACCAGGAGGGACCACGGTGGCTCTGACTTAGCTAAGGCTAAAATGCTACAGAACACCACTCCAGAGATGAAACTTCTCGTTGCAGCGAAGCCAACCAAATGGCTAGCTGCTGCTGAAAGGAGCAGTTCCATACAAGTCAGCCCAAACTGGCACTGCCACTCAACAAACCATTTAATAACCACTCCGTTTTTACGGTGAGGTTTGTTTTCCTCTAGTCCAGGTCGCCATGGCCACTAGGAAAGTGGAAATGCGTGGCCAAGGAGGAGGAGAAGTAGAATGACCTCAGTTTTTTGCACTGGCAAACCACTGGAGCTGTTTGAATGTCCAAGCAAACCCCTTTAAATGCTCATAACTGCTTCTGTACCATTCCTGTGCCAGCAATCCGTAGTCATGCACCCTTGTGATGGACAGTAACAAGGAGCTAATTGAACTCAAGAAATCTGGAGGGAAAACAAAAGCATAATTCCATATTTTTTTTCAGCCAGGGGTGTTCCCTGACTGAGTTATCTCAGAGTTCATCTGTCTGCATGAGGGCAGAACGAGAAAAAGTGGAAAGGCGTAGTAGATATGGAGTTGGAGGAGCTGTGGACAACATTTTCAGATGATCCAAGGAGGTCCATTCTTAAGCAAGTGCTGGTGATAGCCTGCTTTGAGCACAGAGCTGGACTAGAGGACCTCCAGACGGCTCTCCCAAACAACATTTCTGTGGTTTTGTAATTCCCTACTACAGGAATTAAGAGCCACACACCAGTTCTCACAGCAGGCTGCTAAATGGACTGTACCAACGAGTGTATTTTAAACCTGCCCAAGCTATTAAAGCCAACATTTCTCTTAGCAGTTTTTCACATGTCCAGTCTTCAGCCAGCCAGCTCTGTTACATTTCAGCTCCTCTTGGGAAAAAATTCCAACTGGGTGCTATTTCCACTCTCCTGCTGCCCAGGAAAGCAGCCACTCTGAGGTTTCTCAGAAGACTGCCACTACAGGGCTGACAGTTGGACTTGATGATCCCAGGGGGCTCTTCCAACCTAAATGATTCTATGATTCTATGATTCTATGACTCTACACTCTCTCGGTGCTGCTTTGCCCTTACACCTCCTTTATTCTTACTACTCTGAGCACAGCAATAGAGTAGTTCATTTGCTTCTCCTCCTATTGTAGGACCTCTCCTACAGGAAGGAAAAATTCCCTCTATGGTGTAGCCTTTCCCTCTTTATTTAGAAAATGTGGGATTACAATTTATATGTATTAGTAGGATTTATCCTACTAATCCTCCAGATTAGTAGGATTTATGAATCATCCAAGTAGCAAAAAAGGAACATGATATGACAGAAGATCTGACATTGTTCCCTTAATTCACAACACACATTAGAGTACTGTGAAGACACATTCAGAGTGCATGTGTGACACCTTCACAGTTCTAGGGACTGTACCTACCCATCTATCAATACATGCAGTGAATCAGGCTGTAATATATAATAACTGTTGATCAGTTGTATAAAAAAGGCTGTGACCCTGGCTCTACACACTGCATCAGAAAAAAACAGTGACTCAAGAAGGATATGTAAACCCTAGAAAAACTAAAATCAGAAAGAGGGCAGCAAAAACAATCCAGAGGTTGGATAAAAAAAGATCTTTAGGGTACAAAGTTTAAGAAATCTATTAGATCTATCAGACAAGAGTGGTGACTGGTCACTGTGCGCAGATATATACACATGGAAAAGACACTTGATAGCAAGGAGAGCTTTTCAAGTCTTGTAGGCAGAAACATAATGGGATCTAGTGACTAGAAACTGGAGTTAGACAAATACAAGATTGAAATAAGATGCTGTTTCTTAGCAGTAGGGTTAGGTGAACACTGGAACAACTTACCAGGGAAGGTGGCGGATTCACCATTGCTTGGAGTCTTTAAGGGAAAATGAGGTATTTTCTCAGGAGACATAGAAAGAATCATTTAGGTTGGAAGATCATAGAATCATAGAATCACTCAGGTTGGAAGAGACCCTTGGGATCATCAAGTCCAACCATCAGCCCCACTCTACAAGTTCTCCCCTACACCAGATCCCTCAACACCACATCCAATCTACTCTGAAACACAGTCAGGGATGGGGACTCCACCACCTCCCTGGGCAGCCCATTCCACTGACTGACCACTCTCTCTGTGAAAAACTTTTTCCTCATGTCCAGCCTAACCCTACCCTGCTGCAGCTTGCANATACTTCAGTGCAATCTCTAGGGAAACTCCTGAAGGAGATTAGGCAAGATGATCACTAAGGTTGCTTGTAGCCTTCCAGCCCAGAAGCCGTTTCATATGAATCTATGAAGGCACCCCAACAAAGGGCCTGCCACGCTGTTTGAGTGGGGGAACGGAGGCTGGGCCTACAGTATCACACATTTATGCTGTCCCTCCTGGAAGAAACAGTGCCCTTGTACCCCAGGCATAAATTTGATCTAAATATTTATCATCTGCTAGCAGCAGATGGATTTTTTAAATTAAAAAAAAAAATCAGACAAACAAACCAACCAGAAATCAAACATATACTGCCTATAAATATATAAATATTTACATAATTTTCAGGGATAATGTTGGCTTTTGTGTATCTCTCTTTAAAAGCATTTTGCTAAGTGCCATGACTTTAAAAGTCAGAGATATCTAGCTGTGCATGCATAAATTTTCCTGGCAGACACAGTCAAAAAAACCCTAATTGAAGACAGCAAGAAAAAAGGATTTAAATAAAAGAAAAAACACCCAACTTTGTTTTCTTGACTACCTGCTCTGTGAGTGCCTTTTGCTTAGCAATATTCTTTTTTAAAATCTATGCTCCTACTATCACGTGCTCACTCTCACTGCGATACCTTGGGTAAAAAAAGAATAGGTGGATGACATTATAAAGTTGACAATGATTGCTCAAATCTTCAGGGAAGGGGATCCCTCGCCGTGACATTAAACAATTTACGAAACACCAGGAACAACCATTCCACTATCAAGAAGCTATTAATTTTCATCATTTTCATAATTTCACAGGTGTCAAATCTTAATCCATTACGCCCAAGTATATTATGCTGCATGGCTCCTCGCTGACTTGCCATGGGCTAATTATTGATGGTTCACTACATTCTAATAAAATCTCTATCTCATCTGTCTGTCAAATGGAAATGAAATAACAGAGAGAAGTTGCCAAAAGGACTGCTGGAGATCCTTTAGAAAATATACAAGGGGAGAAAGATGCTCTGTTACCCTCCATCCCATAGGTCATACCGAACACTGCCTCTCAAACAATGCTTTTGGTTTGCTTCTTCGGTTTACCTTTCTCTTGCTTAATAAGCACCAGGCTTCATACAAACATCAACTTGAATCTTCAAATTGCTTTGAAAGAACCCCATGTTTATGGATATAAGAACCAGTTATTTGAAAAGATGGCAGTGCTGCAGTCAGTGCTTTGGGAATGCTCTTGCCACCCAGTTACACAGAGACAGAATTTATGCTTGATGGTATCTCCAACCTGAAACATTGCTCTGTCTCACCGAAGGGGGAAGGTGGGTCTCCTGATAAATGTGCTGGAGGAGACTGTGCTTTGCTCTTTGCCATCCCACTGTCTGCCTCCGTGACCTTGCAGTAGACTCACAATTTCTATATGAAGTTGTGGTGGCTGAAACAATGACCATCCTCCTCTTTCCTGCTCCTGTCAGTACCTACTGTCTTAATTAAGAAGTTAGAACAGAACAGTTTTAAGAAGCAGCTACGTTGGATGTCCATTATTCCACAGCAACAACTCACAGCCTGAAATACACACCTAAAAGGGCATTTTTTATTTTTACCAGGAGGGAGGCAATCCCTGGCACAAAGCCTCATCTGACACCTGTATGAGGCAAATGCAGCTGTTACTGCAGCTAAGCCCTACGGGGTAATGAACAAGAGGCCACAGGCAAACCATTTCTCTCTCTGGATGTGCCCATATGGCTCGATGCAGCACTATCCACAGAATCCTCCAGCCAGGTCTGTGCCAGGAGTCACAGGCACCGTGTACCTGCATGACCACGGTGTTGTTTCTAACCTAATTAGCACCACTTCCAACCTAATTAGCACCACCTACCAACAGGGTTAAGTACTTTGGGTGCAGCAGCATGCATATGCAAGTCTTCAGCTGCTGCTTCCTATTCAAGTGCCCTCTGTAGGTTTTGTGGTGTTTTTTTCAAATAGCAAACACAGATAATTTTATTTTATTGCTTCCAAGGCAATCTGAAGCTTCATCCACTGCTGGTTTTCTCTACCTTTTCTATTTCACTGTATTAAAAAAAAAAAAGCTTAGCATACACAAAAAAAAGCTTAGCATACCAAAATACTAGGATAAAATATGTTTAGGATCTGCTTCTACATGTGTTTAAAAGAACCCAAACAATGAAAACAAGTAGGTGAAAAGAAATCCCCAGGTCTCCACGCTCAGCTGCTCATGTAAGCGCTGACTCTCTGCTATCTCGTCCCTGGGGCACTAATTTACAATTCTGTAAGATGTTCCTGTAAACTGCTTAGTAGCAATGCTGTGTCCGTTTGCACAAGCATGAGTGATGATCCAAGGTGTGAAGCAAGAGAAACCCAGCCTCTGGTATTTATATATGACCTTAGGGAAGTACACCTCCTTCAGGGCATGGCTTGGGGAATTTTTGTTTTCCAAAATAAGATTCTGTAGCAGTTTAATCCCTTTTAGCCTCTCAAATAAACTACCAGGGTATGGCCATTTCAAGCTAATACATGGACACATTAAATGTACTAATGAAACCCAAAATTCCTACAAGCAGCTAAAGTGGGCATTATCAGCTGGCAGTTTACCATATGTGTCATGGTAGAAGAAGCCTTGAGAGATCCGAAGGATGCAGCAATTCCTTCATCAGGGAAGGTATTCCGTATGTTGAGGGTGACCAAAAGGACATCATTAACACAGTTATGAGAAAAGCAGATGGAGTAGATATGGAGGCTGAGAGAGAAGAGGGGAGCAGATGACAGGAAAAGGCAAAGTTGCAAAGTGCTGTGCTGCAATTGAGAAGGCAGCTGAGCTGCCAGAGCACCCAGCTGCTGCTGGGTGGGTGCAGAACAGCCAGGAAAACCCTTACAAGAAGAAGAGAAGGCTTCTGCGCTGGGTTAGCTACCACCACTGGCTCACTGGGGTGAGAGAAGCACCAGCGCTGGCACAGGGGAAGTGCCAGGGACCAACCCATGGGAAGGGGTGAGGAAGGAGGTGCTGCAGAACCCTTTCAGCAGCAGAACCCCACATATCTGTGCTGTCTATTGGCTTGGCTTAGCTCTATCATCAAAATCAGGTCACGGCTCGACAGCTACCAGGAACCAGCATAAGCCACTGTTGCTCTGCGTCTCTCACCACCCATCCCTCCCCCTGCCCCAACCCCTCCGTGGCACCAGCAGAAGTGCTGTCCAATAAACCAGGCTGGAGAAATAAACTGGTTGGAAGGAAAAAGATGCCTCTCCTCCTTCTCCCAGGCTGCTTTTCTGCCAAATCAGGTTCCTAATCTGGTTTACCACACAGCAGAACAAAACCTGGGTGTGCCAGCAGAGGAGCAGGCACATCAAAGGGACAGGAGTGAAAGGCTGGGAGCAGAGACTTGTCTTAGGCCAGCACAGCTGCCAAAAAAATTGTCAAGCATTGCTTTCAGAGGGCTAGAGGGCTTGCAGAGACAGAGAAACATATGGAGATATACTAAAGAGGTAAGTACAAAAGGGAGCTGTAGAAATAGGCCAGGGAGATAAGTGCAAGAATAGTGTTTCAAGGGACCTTTTTGACAGGTCAGGTCAGGCGTAGGGAAAATAAGAAAAGCTGCCATAAGCAGGATGAGAGATAACAAAAGCCTAAAAAAGCCCATCTGTGATGTGGAGAGATATAAGAGGAGACTTTAGAGAAGAAAAGGAAACAAAATTCATATATATCAAGATAAACAGGTCAAAAAGGAGAGTGGAGTCAAAGATGACTCCCAGGTTATAGGTCTGAGTCACAGAGAGTAATTGTGTGCTTCCCAGGCAGGATCACAAAATCCCTGCCCAGGAAAAAAACAGGGGTCCTTGTGTGGGGACTGCAGATGGAGTTTCAAGCCAGGAGGTTCTCTGAAACACTATACATTTCCTCAACAGGTGGAAGCCTTTAATTCTGAATGAATTCTTATGTCTTTTTTTTTTTTTTTCCACATGAGCTTAAAAGCTGACACACTTACTCTTGCTCTTAGTGGTGTAAGTGGCCGGTACCAACAGCATTGCCATGGAGGACAGGGACCAAAAGCTCTTCAGATGCTTTCAAAACCTTCACATAAGAACCCAGAATGCGACCAAAGATGCATCTTTTAGCATCTTCGGCTGCTTCTTTCCCTTTTTGAGGGGAGAAGGGGCATTCAGATTCAGAAGCCTTGACTCTGCCTCCACAGTAATTTTGCTGCTGTCAAAACCTGGAACTACAGCCGTGAGTGTTTAAGAGCTGGTTTTGATGACAAATTGTTACATCAGGATGGAAAATGAGTCCACATTTGTCTATTTCAGCAATGGAATGAAAAAGTAAGCCACTCTTGCTTTTTGGAGTCGAACTCCGCTTCTGGAGCAATTTCCACGCGATTTTGTCTCCTTCAGTGCCATCCAGTGGCATTGATGTGAAATACCAGGGCAACAAGGAGGAAATACAGCAATACCACTGCACACAAACCAGCTCCACATTTCCAGGAGGTGCTGTTCATACCAGGTAAATTGCAGGTTGTCAGGGATATTGGTGTAACAATAATGGAAAACAGAGCCATGACTTTCAATGGCAGTAATTCAAATTAGATCTGGCATTGTTGCCTGGGGCCTCGGGAAAGCTCCTTAGATCATTTCTAAAATAGTTATTTGTGTCTGCAAAATATGTGGCACATGCAAAATTCATACTGGTACAGCACAGTATAAAGATTAAATAGCAGCCATTTGTGTAATGTACCTACCCACAACCCAAGCCAATAAAATATTAGATGTAATTTTTCTTTCCCTCCAAGGCATGAGTAGTTTAACTGAAGGACCAGGGGCATCTAGATTTATAGGTGCTTACACTCTCAATAATGCAAGTATTTTTCAAAGACACACATATCTGTGCTGTATTACATGTGTGTCTGTATGTAGACATGCATATCTATGCACACACACAAATAAAAGCTTCATAACAGATTCTTTTTTCAGAGAAGACCTTGCCCTTTTTGTGCTTTTCCTGAATCCTCTTGAATTACAATGAACACATGCCAATATTTGCATTAAGTTTCCTAAAGCTGTTTTCTTGCTTTTTCCAGCTCTAGGATAGAGCTCTCTGCCAAGGCCTGAGGCTTCCTACGTAAAAGCTCTTAAAGGTGTCTTGCAAAATGGATTTCTGCAAACAAATGCATTTCTACCTCTTTTGTTCTTTTATAGCACACAGAAAAGACACAAAAACATCTTATACTAAATTAGAATGGCAGAATATTGTTTTGGTCTTACTTACCCAGCAGATGCCTGCTGCATTGGAAGGAAAGCATTGAAATGCTAATGTCTCTGTGCTCTCTGAGTTTCCACTTTCCTTTCTCAAGGCCTCTGTTCGAACCCCAGTGGTTCCTCTGTCAATGCTCCCCTTCCCATCACAGCTTGTCCCTTTGCTCGGAGTCAAGGCTTTAATCTGATTTTGTCTGCTCTGCCAACATGCTCACATTCTTCTGGTTGCCTCACTGGCTTCCACATCTATCCCCTCTCATTTCTCTTAGTCCTAGCATACGGTCCCACTCTGATTCCTCATCTGTATGTACTTGGCACCTTGTGTTCAACTTGTTCTCCTTCATTCCTCCTTGAGAATCTAATTTCCTTCCTCACCTAACCCCAGCATCCTATCCCTAGTCGTCTCATATGAAGCTTTTCTGCCCCCTGGTAGTTTCAGTCTCACCATATCCCCTGACTCACAACTTACTGTTTCTGTCCCCTCAGTCAGGTCCTTGTTCCTCCACCGTTTCTATCAGACACACTTCGAGCACCTGTGAAAGAGGAGGAAACAGTAGCTTTTTGGGAGCACAGGGGATGGTCTCTGTAGCCTCACTCCCTGCACAGAGACCCTCTCCAGTGGCAAAGAGAGGACTCTTTCAGGCCCCACAATTGGGGTAGGCTTGACTGTAGCAGTAGCAAGGATGGTGGGGGCACATGCTAAGTCAGAAATGTGTTTATAAATTATGCTTATAAATTATGCGTTGGAATAGATGAAGATCAGGCACCTCCCCTCCAATTCAGTTTTTCATGACAAATTCCAAGCCTGCTTTACAGTAGAGGCAGGTAAGCCCTTCAAAGATAAGATCTCCACAACATTTTATCCAAGACAAAGCCCTTTGTTCCCCCCTGCCTGTGTTCTTAGATCATGTTTGGAATCAGTAAAGTCATCCAAAACTTCCATCCTCAGTACAGAAAATGTCATGGTAGTATTGGTGACAGGAGGACAGTTGGAATAGATGATCTTGTAGGTCCTTTCCAACCTTGTGTTTCTATGATTCTATGGGTGTTTAGCAAGTGAGACGGTTACCTAGAGCATAGCTACCCTGGCACATGCAGACACACCTCCCTGGAAGTGCCCAGCTGGGAGACTTCAAGGATCTGCTCCAGCAGAGCACACACGTGATCTTAGAAAACAGCAAAATGTCCCTTCCCCCATCCTTCTTCAAGACACATTTCTAATGAACTTAAGCCAGGGCTCTCACCTATGTACTTAGTACTTATGGCACAGACCAACCTAGAGATAGGGCTCAGAGGATTTCTTGTCCCAGGCCAGTAAGATCCCCCTGTTATTGCCTTCCCGTGGCAACAACTCCCAGCTTCATCTTTGCATCGCTGCCGTGTTAAGGGCACGCTTCTCACAGTAAGCTGAATAGAGAGTGTCACTATATATTAACCTTAACTGCACAGAACATAATTGAACTCCATGGGGCTGCTGCCCTGTGTTTCAGCAGGACTTGACTTTGAAGAAATAATAATTCACTGGTTTACAAAGGCAGAAATAAACTTTCTTTATTGCAGAGAAAGTGCAGGTGCAATACTGTGATTATAGACATTGGTACGATTCACCTTGAGATTTTAGTTATATCTTGCCAAAAGACACTATTACCAAGTCCCAAATGACTCTAACAACAGCACTCTCAGTGTGGTATTCAGAAGTTCCTTCCCTAGTGGGAACAAAACCATCTCTTTTCTTCCAATGTTGAAAATTAAATGCACAGTATTAGCACCATCAATGAGGTGTTTAACTTCAAAATTGCCTTTCCTGGTGAGAATGAAAACGCTACTTGTTTCCTTTTTAAAAATTAACAGCAGTGTTTTCCTCTCTCTTCTACTACATGCACTTGTTTAATCAACCCCAGACACAGCATGTCTCCAGTGCTCAGAGAGCATTGCGGGTACACCCCTGCGTTTGCCTGTGCGTGACAACCCAGGCTCCGGGGCTGGGATCTCGCCTCTTTCCAGTATGATTCAAGCACATGATGATAAAACAGAAAGAATATGTCTGGGAGAAAAAAAACAACAAAACAGGTAGTAAAGACAAAAGGCTCAATTTTGGCTTAAGTCACCAACAACAAGGCTACATTGACACAGAAGGACCATTAGAGAAATCGTTTTCCAGCTGCCACCTATCTTTGTGTTCAGATGTAGAGCCAGCGGGCAAAGAAGAGAAATGGCTTTCAGCTCATTTGTCCTCCAAAATCGGGCAAAGAAAGTTCTTCTAAGCAGTCCTTGAGCAAGTCTAACACCAGGCAATGTATTAAGCTTTGTAGCTGTGCTGAGTCTCCCACACTCCCTAGAACGATGCTTTGGGAGCAGTCCGGGGCCCGCAGGTGAGTCCGTACAATCATATACATGCGGGGTGACCAAAAGCAGTGACCCAAAACTCTGAGATGTAGAGGTCCACCACTGACATTTGGCATCAGGAGCTGTTGTTTGCTCACCAGCTCCAGAATATGACTTCTGGGGATCCCTCTGAGTGAGATTGCCCCTATCAGCCAGTGGATTCTAACCCTCCCCAGCTCTACTCTTAACTGGTGTATGACCAGCCTAACATGGACTAGTCCTTAGTTGCTTCACTTGGCAGCTCTGATGGTTGTGGAGAAGGACAGGGCATTCAAGGCTTTGCTGTCTACTCTGCCACCTTTGCAAGAGTACAAGCAGTCCTGCTACAGCCACGCAGGCCTGGCTGAATTCCTGCTGTCCCCGATGGACAGATCTCAAGCCTGGGCCGAGTCCCAGCTGGCCGTGTTGGAAAGTGAACTGGTTCATTGAAGAGTGTGAACAAACAGCAATGTGCCTTTGTTGTCAAGAGGTCCAGTGGAATCCTGGGCTGCATAGAGAAGAGTGTGGCCAGGAGGTTGAGGGAGGTCATTCTCCCCCCCTGCTCTGCCCTGGTGTGGCCACAACTGGAATACTGCGTCCGGTTCTGGGCTCCCAATTCAAGACCGGGAACTACTGGAGAGAATCCAGTGTAGGGCAACAAAGATGATGGAGGGATCAGGGCATCTCCCTGATGAGGAAAGGCTGAGAGAGCTGGGACTCTTTAACCTGGAGAAGAGAAGGCTGAGGGGAGACCTTATTAGAGCTTGTAAGTATCTGAAGGGTGGGTTAAAGGAGGATGGAGCTGGACTCTTCTCAGTGGTTCCCAGTGACAGGACGAGGGGCAACGGGCACAAGGTGGGACATGGGAAGTTCCATTGGACTATGAGGAAAAACTTCTTTCCTTTGAGGGGGGCAGAGCCCTGGCAGAGGCTGCCCAGGGAGGATGTGGAGTCCCCTTCTCTGGAGACCTTCAGGCCCCACCTGGATGCAGCCCTGAGTGATGTGCTCTGGGCAACCCTGCTTTAGCAGAGGAGTTGGACTGGGTGATCTCTAGAGGTCCCTTCCAATTCTGACAATTCTGTGAAACAGGCTGGCAGCATGGGTGCAAACGCAAACCTATGTGTGCCAGGGATTCCATTCACCATTCCCTTCCATGGTCTCTATCGCCCATGAAGTCAAGAATCATGGTATCACAGACCTGGAGGTCTAGAAGACAGGCCCAACCCATTTCTAGGCGGAAACCCTGGTGTGACTTCATGCCCTCCATCTATTTCAGGCTACATTACCAGATATCCACGTGAAGGTTGATAGAACTAATGCCTGGAAACAGAGAGGTAACACCACACCAGTGGTGACCACAGGGCTGCTTCTGGACCTCCTTAAAAGTGTTTCTAAACAAACCAGCTCCTCCAAGACACGCACACCGGAGAGGATAAAAACTTCCCACCCTTTCCTTCCTCTACACACAAATCCAGAACAATAGTGAGTTTGTCAGCTCCCATCCCACTCACTACTGCTCGCTTGCTGTCACTGAATTATTCTTGCCAATGCACAAGAGAACATTGTATGGGCTAAACCAAGAAAGTGAAGGAAAAGCACTTCCACTGCAACACTGGATACAGAGCAAAAGTGCATTGGACTATTTTTTTCTGCCTTAGTTTCCTTAATCACTTAGTTTTGCACCATAGGGGTACTACGAGATAAACCACTACACAACAATTTCTATTAGAAATGGTTAGAGTTGGCAGGGACCTTCAAGATCACCCAGTTCCAACCCCCTGCCCTGGGCAGGGACATCTCCCACCAGACCAGGTTGCTCCAAGCCCCATCCAGCCTGGCCTAAATAAAGTCACGTCAGGAGAAACACCCCCTCTTTAAATGCAATCTATTTTGTAGTTCATTTCATGATGACATGTAGGTGTTAAAAGTTGAAAACTTAAGCAAGCACCAACTTCTAATTCAGGGGAAAAGAATCAGTACAGCTCTCCTGGGACCGACCTTTGGAATCCACAGGTCTCTCCTCTGTTGCACTAATTCAGCAAACACTGAGGTGCTGGAGTGTGTCCAGAGAAGGGCAACAGAGCTGGTGAGGGGTCTGGAGCACAAGTCTTGTGAGGAGGGGCTGAGGGAGCTGGAGGTGTTTCAGCCTGGAGAAGAGGAGGCTGAGGGGAGATGTTCTCACCCTCTACAGCTCCCTGGAATGAGGGTGTAGCCAGCGGGGGTCAGTCTTTTTTCCCAAGTAACAGGCGATAGGACAAGAGGAAACGGCCTTGAGTTGTGCCAGGGAAGGTTTAGGATACATATTAGAAAAAAAAACTTCACAGAAAGGATTGTCAAGCCTTGCAACAGGACGCCCAGGGAAGCGGTGGAGTCTCCATCCCTGGAGGTATTTAAGACACGTAACCATGGGGCTAAGGGAGGTGGTTTAGTGGTGGCTTTGGCAGTGCTGGGTTAACAGCTGGACTTGGTGGTCTTAAAGGTCTTTTCCAACTTACACGATTCTACCATTATCTTGAGAGACTGGAGCTTGGGATGTTTCCAGTGTGCTCATTTCTTTTTCAAACAGAATTTTTCAAGTGGTTTTGAGTACAGTCCTGAGCTAAACTTTTGCAAGGCGAAGGGCAATTCTCTGAACCCTTCGTGGCCAGCGCCCCCCTCGCTTTAGAGCCCCTCATTTACCCACCCGACCCCGAATCGCTACAGCCGCCCCTCTCCTCTGCCCTCCCTGTCACACACCTGAGACAAAAACCACAACCTCAGCGAGGCCGGAAGGACTCTGCCCGCAGACACGTCGCGTTGCAGGCAGGACGGAGCAGGTCGCCGTGACCGACCCCTCCTCCCAACATCCATTCCTCGAATTCCCGAAGGAAAAGGCTAAAGAATCACCACAGGCGATGGCGGAAGGGGTGTGTGTGTGTGTGTGTGTTAATGAGGCACCGCGCCCGTTGTTAACGTCATCGCCCGTCGCCGGAAGAAGTCCGGGTGTCGCTTCCGGTTGGTGGGAAGGGGCGGAGGAGGAGGGTAGTGGTTATGGCGGCGGGGAAGGCGGCGGCGGTCGCGGCCGAGCCGCTAGGCCGGCCGGCGGAGGAGGTGTCGGGGGCGGAGGGGTTACGCGGGGTCTGCGAGCCCGAGCACCACTGGCGGCACCGGCGGGAGTTCTTGCTGCGCAACGTCGGGGAGCTGCCGGCGGCCGGCAGCCCCCAGCTCCAGCGCCTGGTCTCCCTCTCCATGGTGTGGGCCAACCATGTCTTCCTGGGCTGCCGGTGAGTGCGGGCAGGGCGGCGGGACCCCCCACCCCTAACCCCGGGGCGGGGAGCACGGCGGGGCCTCCTGACCCTCCCTTCCCCTCCTGTCCCTTTGTCGCCGCTGCAGGTACCCGCCGCAGGTGATGGAGAAGGCGCTGGAAATGGCCGAAGGCATCCAAGTGACCGGCGCGCCCGTCCGCACCACGAGAGATGAACTGGTTGCCAAGGTGAAGAAAAGAGGCATATCAAGTAGCAATGGTTAGCAGATCATAGCTGTGACAATACATAGGAGTCTAGAAAATGCGCGTTTCTCCATGTTCTCTGTTTACCTCGGGCTTAGAAAGTAGTCACAACTGTTTACCCTTTTAAACTCTTAATCGTTTTCCCTCTCTCTGCTGCTTTTTCCTCATGTAATTCCTGTGAAATAGACCCGATGCCTCGGTACCGTGTTAGTACTGGTCGGGCTGGTTTGGATTTCTACAACTGGTGCGCTCTAAGCTGATTATTTTTTTTAATGCTCCAGCTTAAATGTCTGCTTCGTGCTGTGCCTTTAGCCATGGTCAGACCTTGCTGCTTTGTGAGAATTGGCTGAACGTGTTCCTAAAGTGGTGTTTCAAAGATGGTTTTATGATGTTAGTAGGCAAAATGCACGCCTTTTGGGTTCTTTTTCTTAGGTTAGATGGTCTCTTTGTCGTAGTCCGACCCCAGCTATAGCAACTGAGGCCGTGCAGCTCTTCACTCCCCCCCACGTCCTCGTGAAGTAGGAGAAGAGGGGGGAAAAGCAGATAAAAGCCCTCACGGGTTGAGATAAAGATAGTTTAGTGCAACTGAAAAATAACAGTAATGGAAAAAGAGTATATGCAATAAAGCAACGCAGTGCCAGTTGCTCTTGCCACCTGATGGTCAGTTCCCAGCTTGTCCCAGGCAGCGAGGGCTGGTCCCTGCCCCCAGCCGGTCCCCATTTCTATATTGAGCAGGATGCCTGTGGTATGGAATATTCCTTTGGTCACCTTGTGCTGCCTGTGTTCCCTCTCAGCTGTTGTGGGAAGCTGAAAAGGTCCTTAATTAATGTAAACATTACCTAGCAACAGCTAAACCCACACGCATTATCAACATGCTCATACTAAAGTCAAAGCACAGCGACGGCCAGGAAGAAAATTAACCTTAGCCCAGCTGAAACCAGGACATTCTTTTTTGTACTTTGGCTATTTTTGGTTTGGATTTCAAGAATACAAATTTGCCTACAGGTCCCAAACCAAAATCTTGCACCTGAGTAATTTTAGGGTTTTGTCAAAAAAAAAGTGAAATGCTCTGAAGTCGGTTATTACTTGCAATTACAGCGTAAAGTGCACTGCGAATTTATAGTTTTAAATTTCCCCGCAGGCGTTGCTAGAAGTTTTCAGAGAATAGATAAACTGTCTCTAGATGGTTGTTTCCAAGTGCAGGATTTAAAGAGGGTAACACACTTTACTTGTTTTGCAGAAGGGCTAGAGGAGCCCCCCAAGAAGCGAGCTGTCGAGAAGAGCAGAGATACCAAGGATACGGGAAAGGATGTGAAAACGACCAAGGCAGAAGCCCCCAAGGAAGCAGAGCGCACGTTGCCAAAAAAGCAGGAAAAAGCTACTAGCAAAGGTCCAGGAAGCTCCCCATCAACTTTGAGTTCAAATCAAGAAACGGTCACAGCCTCCAGTGTAGAAACAAAAGTAAAACCTGCTAATGCTGAAAATACTACTGAGCAAAAGCCACCTGCAGCTGAAAAAGAGTCAGGAGGGAATCCACCCAAGGAAAGCAAGTGTGAAAATGTGCCGTCACCTGAAAAGAAAACTACAGTAAGTGTGGTGCCACCGGCTGCCAACAGCGCCCCGGAGGCGGTGACAGTGCCACCAGCTGCCAAGAGCGCCCCACAGGCAGAGGCGGTGGCAGCAGCAGTACCACCAGCTGCCAAGAGCACCCCAGAGGCAGTGACACCAACAACCAAGAGCGCCACGCAGGCAGCAGCGGTGCCACCAACCACCAAGAACACCCCGCAGGCAGAGGGGGTGGCCGTGCCACCGGCTGTCAAGAGCACCCTGCAGGCAGAGGCGGTGGCAGCGGCAGTGCCACCAAGCACCAAGAGCGCCCCGCAGGCAGCACCGGTGCCACCAACCACCAGGAGCGCCCCGCAGGCAGCACCGGTGCCACCAACCACCAGGAGCGCCCCGCAGGCAGCACCGGTGCCACCAACCACCAGGAGCGCCCCGCAGGCAGCACCGGTGCCACCAACCACCAAGAGCGCCCCACAGGCAGCAGCGGTGCCACCAACTACCAAGAGCACCCCACAAGCAGCAGCGGTGCCACCAACCACTAAGAGCACCCCCCAAACAAGTGCTACATTGCTGTCTTCCAAAAACCAAGCCAGTGCCCCAGCATCGGCCCCCAAGAGCAGCACTCAGGCAGCCACCTCGCTGCTGCTGGCCCCCAAGAGCGGTGCTCAGGCAGCCACCTCGCTGCTGCTGGCCCCCAAGAGCGGTGCTCAGGCGGGCACCTCGCTGCTGCTGGCTTCCAAGGGCACCACTAAGGCAGGTTCCTCGCTCCTGGCTTCCAAGAGCAGTGCCGAGGTGGCTGCCTCACTGCTGGCTGCTCGCAGCGGGGCTCAGCAGGGCTCCTCGCTGCTGACTTCCAAGAGCAGCGCTCAGGTGGCTGCTTCGCTGCTGGCCGCTCGGAGCGGCGCTCAGCAAGGTCCCTCGTCACTGGCCACCCGGGCTGGAGCTCAGACGGGCGCTTCTCTGGCCACCAAGGGTGCTGCGCAGGCAGGTTCACCACAGCTTGCCTCCAAGAGCGGCTCGCAGGCAGGTGAAAGCCCTGCTGCTAGAGCTTTGTGCAAGCCGTTAACCAGTGAAGATGCAAAGGAGAGACAGCCTTTCTTCAACAGACTGTACAAAGCTGTAGCCTGGAAACTGGTTGCTGTCGGAGGCTTCAGCCCGAACGTAAATCACGCAGAACTCCTGAACTCGTCTATTCAGTCCGTAAAAGCTACTTTAGATGTTGCTTTTGTTCCCTTAAAGGAACTTGCAGACTTGCCTCAAAACAAGAGCTCTCTAGAAAACATAGTTTGTGAACTGAGGTGCAAGTCTGTCTACCTGGGTACTGGCTGTGGCAAAAGCATGGAGAATGCCAAAGCGGTTGCTTCCAGAGAAGCTTTGAAATTATTCCTCAAGAAGAGAGTTATTGTGAAGATATGCAAAAGGAAATACAAAGGCAGAGAAATCGAAGATTTGGTACTTCTGGATGAAGAATCGAAACCTTCCAATTTACCTCCGGCTTTAAGAAATCCCCGTGAGATCTTGTAGGGGGGAGTAGCTGTTTGTACCGTGTATAGTATTTCAAGACGAGGACTGAAGGTTAATTTTGTACTTCAAAAAAAAAAAAAGGAAAAAAAAAATAAGGAAAAAAAACAAGTAGGCTTCCAGAGATTTTTGTATTTCTTTCTCAGTTTTGCAAGACAATGATAGTCCTTTCACTTGGTAGCAATTGTATAAAACTTGTTAGAGATGACAAGTGCGCATCTAAAGGTATGCCTTAATATATAGCACAGTAGTGTGCTGGTTTGTTTGCAAAATAGTCTACCTAATTCTTTCTATTTTTAATTCCACGATTAAGGTACAGTTTGCTGTTCAAACCCCAATCAGTTTTTGTAATCCTTACGATTTGATGGCAGTGTGCTCGGTTGTCTACCGTGTCTTTTTGTAGCCGCAGAGGGGTGTGTATATAGGGACCACGATACTTGAATGATTGAGAGTCGTTTGAAAAAAAAAACTTCAATCAAAAAGGGTTGAAATCATCCGTTTCAGGCCTGTTGCTCGTGACGTTCACTGTTTCTCATACTGGGAGAGAAAAAAAGAGTTGGTTGACTTGTTGGGGTTGGGTTTTTCTGGGGGGAGGGGGAATGTTTTTAACACCTGCAATAGAAATGATGCCCCTGACCTGTGCTGGCCGGTTAGATCCCACTGGGGCTTGTCCTGCCCAGTTACCAGTCAGCAGTCCAGTCAGAGCTGCTTCAGCCATCGAAACTGTAAGCAGACTTAATTTATATTGTCAAATATCACTTACACTTTTTCTTCCCCCCCACCCCCAGTAAACACAGATTTCTAGGCTAAGCATATTTTTGACTGCTACTATACAATGAAAACTCTGGGATATGTTGTTGATTTTTTTTTTCCATAATGCTTTGGTTTGGGTTATTCAATGTTCCAGCCATTTCAATAACTTTTTTGCACCACCTGAAGAAGAGCTTTGCTTCGAGGTGTAACCCCACGTCCCTTTGGGTGCGTAGCAGGTAGAGAGAACCTATAGAACATGATGATGATGGTGATGAGGAAAACGAAGCCGCTGCCGTTTCCTAGAGAAAGTGCTGGCCCAAAGGGGCCCTTCCTTTGCCACCTTTTTCCACCCCGTGCTGAAGGGTTGGAAGGGGAGAGGGAAGTGGGAGGTGACCTTTTATTTCCGACGTTGCTGAAATACCTGCACAGACTGCATGTTTTTGATATATTGGTTAATGACATGTAATTGTAAAAAAAAAACCCCATAATGTCTTCAGTGCTGTTTTGAATTAATCTTGTCCGATTACAGTAGTTAGCATCGTTTAATGAAAGACCTTAACACGTGACGGGTGGATCCATGGATCGAGTCCTCCAGGCGTGAACAGGAATTCCTGGGATCTCGGTAGCGTGGACGTCCACTTAAAGACTTCCAGGTCTCTTGCTGTTTTGGGACTGAACCACGAGGGCGTTGTCATGCTGTCCCCTACACGATTGGAAACGGTGGGGGCTGTCCCGTCCATAGCACCTCAAGTCTGCCAGGGCCTTGTGCTTCCTGATGTGGCTGGTGGAGACCTTCTTCCGTCTGTCCCCTGTGCCCTCGGTGGCCCTTCGCTTCAGGCTTCTCAGGAGCTCCCCCTCGGTCTCTCTGGAGCATCTTCCGATGTCGGGAAACGGCGTCTGTCACAGTTCTGTGGAGCTCCGCTTCCCTGCGCGGTGGGAGTCATGGTGGGCACTGGAGACGTTTGAGATCTGTTTTCATGCCCTAGCCCTGCCTGGCCGGGACCTGGGATGGCTGGGTTTGTGGGGTGGGGGTTGCAGACCCCTGCCCCTTGACTTTGGGCTTGCCCAGATGTTGCGTCTCCAGATGTTGCGATGTGCAAACCTGTGTTTCTCGGCTGTAGGGCGAAGCTTGCGGTGTCTGCCGGCCTCCCAGAGGTGTTGGGGGGGGTAAAGGCATCACAAGGCTGAGGGGCTGGATGCCTTTTTTAAGCTTACATTTTTCTAAAAACGATTTTTTGAATGTTATTCCTCTTTGATGTTTGGTTGTGATTCATTAAAGGACGAGTCTGTAGCTACTCTTAATAGAAATCGGAAGTTGAAGCATGTTATTTTTATTTCATGTTCTGCATTGAAAAAAGCTCGATGATTCCAACATAAGAGTAAATAAGTGTTATTTGAATGAGGATTTATTAACATTTAATTACGCCTAAAGGCGGGAAGAAGGAATTCCAGAGACCGGGCTGTGGCAAGGAGCACCGGTGTGGTCCTGCCAGTTGTAAAACCTCTGGGTCGCCCTCCCAGGCACCACCCTGGTTGCTGATGATGGGGATGCTGGTCGTTAATTGTCAGACCTTGCCGAGGAGGTCGGGCAAGAACAGAGAGTTGTCCTGGGGGGACAAAGGAGCCCACTCACCGAGGGGAAAAACTGACCCTGCCTTTTCTGCAGCGCTACGGGGAGTTGCAGTCATTAAAGATGGCTCCTGCTCCTTCCGAGGGCTGCTGGAGCAGCTTAGGAAGCTCTGGCCGGTTCCTCTCGGGACGCTGTCCCCGGGGTTGCCGCTGGCGCACGGTAATTTGGGGGCATATGGGTAAAAGCTCCCGTTTCCCAGCCCGCAGGGGAGTAAAGTGAGGCGGGGTGTGGCCGCAAGGCGGCGCCAGAGCGCCCCGCGGGGAAGGGGGCGAGGCGAGTCGCGACGCTTCATTTGCTTAATCTATTCCCCGTGAGGCGCCGCGGCGGGACCCGNCTCACGCCCAACCCCCGCGGAGAGGCCCCCGGGCTGAGCGGGTGAGCGCGGGGCGGGCGCTCGTCACCGCCACAGACACGCAGGTAGTGCGCCCGCCGCACCAACACAACGGGGCTCACTCTCAGGCCATCCCCTTTTGGGCACCCCCGCACCCCTTATTTTATTGGCTTATTCGGCCTAAGAAAGTACCTTCAAGCCTACCCAGTTCCAACCCCGCACCGTGCGCCAACACCTCCTACCAGACCAGGTTGCTCAAAGCCTCAGCAAGCCTGAACCCCACCAGGGATGGGGCAGCCACAGCTTCTCTGGGCAACCTGGGCCAGGCTCTCACCAACCTCACA
>VZTM01009184.1:372524-382637 GCA_013400555.1 Jacana jacana
GGCCGTTCCCGTTTCACGCCCCCCGGGTGGTAAATGGCCGCTCCGCCGGCCGGGAGATAGTGGGGTGGGGGGGCTCTATGGAGCCCTCGCAACGTGGCCGTGGTCGGGGTGGGGGGGCTCCGTGGAGCGGAAAGTTGTCCGGAACTTTTAGCAAAAGACACGGCTTCTTCTGAAATGCGGGTGTCTTCTAATTAGTGACCAGTCGCCTAATTATAAGGTGGGACCCGCCCCCGAGGAGCGTTTGGGGGGGGGCCTGGACCCCCTCTGCTGCGAGGACAGGCTGAGAGAGTGGGGCGGTTCAGCCTGGAGAAGAGAAGGCTTTGGGGAGACCTTGGAGTCCCTTCCAGTCCCTAAAGGGGCTCCGGGAGAGATGGGGGAGGGACTCTTGGTCAGGGAATGGAGCCCTGGGACGAGGGGGAGCGGTTTTAAACTGGAAGAGGAGAGAGATGACATCTCGGGAAGGAATTCTTGACGGTGAGGGATGGTGAGACCCTGGCTCAGGTTGCCCGGAGAAGCCCCACCATCTCTGGAGGTGTTCGAATGGCCTTTCAGCCATTAGACGGACCACCCCGGAAGAGACGGCTATTGTAAACGAGATTCTTACTATTATCTTTCTGATTGCCCGGGAGGATACATAAGAACAGGCTTTTGTGAGCGTTCCCTGTTTTCTAAAGTCTGCCTTTAGACCTGTCTGCAGCAGTTCTGAAGCCTCGGTCAAGGCTGGCCTGCCTGGCAGGCGCTTTACCTGACCTGTGGGGAGAAGCCACCCTCCACATCTGCCTTGAATAAGTTCATTTATTTAAGCTGTAACTCCTATTTATTTATCCCTCCCGCCGCTAATACAGTACCTGGCCAAAACAGGTGTTTGTTGCTAATTTTGCCCAAACCTTCCAACTGTTTAAAAAAAGGGGTAACAAAAATCCCCAGCCCTGAAAATGGGATGAAAACATTCATAGGTCCTAGTCTGAAGATGTAAAAGCAGCACTAGATAACTTTGCTTAACGTAAAAGGTAGTGATAGTTCATGCAGGTGGGACAAAGCCACTCCTGTGCTTGGAAAACTGAAATCCTTTTAGCTTTTATTAGCTCCACCAAACTTAATCAGATTATCTGTAATAAACACTTGGCCCTGGTTTGTGTAGTGTTGGGGCTTTTTGGAAGGTTGTTTTTTGTGCTGTTTTTATTTTTTTAAGAGGGGTTTCAGAGCTATTTGGAGGTGGAGCACATTGATGCCCTCTCTAATCTTAGGGACAAACAAGGAGGTTGGTGAACTTGCATCTCTCTCAGTCCGAAAGTTTGTTTGTTTTTTTTAATGGAAGCTGATCCACTCAAAGTCTTCAAAGTATCTTCATGGGCTGCACCCAGGGAATAATCAGTGTAGGTTGAAGGTTGTTCTCTGGTGCAGCCTGTGAAAAAGCCAACAGCTATTGCTTCTCCAAGGCAGAACACTCTCAATATGAGGAATCTGTAATGACACGCACTTCACCCCCCTCCATAAGAAAGGGCTGGGTGGGAGGTAAGGTGGCTCCAGAATATTCTACTCTGGTTATGTTCTTCCAATGGAACAGCCTACAATGTACATTAGTCCACGATTTCAGGAGCAGAGAGTTAAGTTTGGGCTTTTTGTCTCCCTCCTCACCATCAGGGCAGCAGGCAAGAGGCACAGCTGCTGATGGAGGGACACAGAGCTTGTGTTTCTAATGGTAGTGGGGATGCTAGGATTGAGAAGGAATAGGTTGAGTTATTGGACAGGCAAAGCACTGATTTTTATCTTCCTATAGTGAAAATCTGGAACAGGGGAAAAAAAAAAATAATGCTTTTGCCATACAGGTTTACAAATTTATAGTAAAAAGTGGCCGTTCACACTTGAGCCACTGTTTGAAGATGTCAGTGGGGAAACAATCAGTGTGCAGAGTGTTGAGATAGTATCTATGGCTTCCCTTCAGCGCAAGCAGGAGTCATTTCACAACTGCACAATGCAGACAGATTCTTTAAAAGTGAATGGGGGTTTGTGAAACGCAGGTCTTTAGGAAGAGTTAGATCATACTGTGTACCTCCTTGCTCTCGAAGTAAATAGTTCTGTATCACTCAAATTCCCTTGCCTGTTCAAATAAAATCCCTAGGTTGTTTCTGAAGGAGCTGGTGCTGTCTCTTGACACCATACATCAGGTTTCACTATCAGTTCTACTCATCTGTTTTGCTCCACGTTAACGATTTCTGTCTTTTATGTATAGATCTAGTGTGACTTTTGGCCCAGAAAATACTGTCTTTAAATCCAGCAATGTAGAACAACAGAGTACAGACCACAACTGGCTTCTAAGGCATTTGTTAATCTCACATTTGGGTTCATTAAACTTGTTGCTGAGAACTTAATTTTACAAAATAGTCACACCAACTCATCCAGTTATTTTCCATGACTTGCAAGAAGAAAAAAAAAAACACCCCAACCTTTATAAGTCAAACCCTGAGCCACTCATCACTAGCAGCTTTAAAAGCATCCTGGGGTGCAGTAAAGAGGAGGTGACCTGTTCTGAGAAGTTCAGCTGCCATTGAAAATGCAACTCGACCTAATTTGTCTTGGTCATAGAAAAAGCGTTTTGAGTGCTTTAAGTTGGGATTGTTTAGTTTGAGGAAGAGGAGGCTGAGGGGAGACCTCATCCCTCTCTACAACTGCTTGAAAGGGCATTGTGGAGAGGTTGGTGCTGGTCTCTTCTCATGGGCAATGAGCGACAGGACAAGAGGGAATGGCTGCAAGCTGCAGCAGGGTAGGGTTAGGCTGGACATGAGGAAAAGTTTTTCCCAGAAAGAGTGGTCAGTCAGTGGAATGGGCTGCCCAGGGAGGTGGTGGAGTCCCCATCCCTGACTGTGTTTCAGAGTAGATTGGATGTGGTGTTGAGGGATCTGGTGTAGGGGAGAGCTTTGTAGAGTAGGGCTGATGGTTGGACTCGATGATCCCAAGGGCTTCTCTTCCAACCTATCTGATTCTATGATTCTAAGTTGATAAGAATCCTGGTTGCAAGTTTGCTACGGTGTAACTTCAGTTGTCATAACCCTTTTGTAACTAGGTGTACCTGAAAGCGTAATACCAGACCTTTGGAGGAATAAGGAGGGGGAGGCAGAGGTCCTGGATATCCTAATTACAGCGTTCTATATCCTGATGTATAATTATATCAATTCCAAGTTCCTTCCTGTGATAGGATAAGCTTTGGCTGGTAGGCCAGGGCTTTCTGCAGTTCCTTGAGTGCCTTCCATCTTGTGTTAATTATTCCTGTTACCTTCATTTTATAGAAGCATTGAAAGAAATAGACGATGTCTACGAAAAGTACAAGGCAGAAAGCGATCCGGTCCAGAAGAAGCGCCTGCAGCAGCACCTTCAGCGCGCCTTGATCAACAGCCAGGAACTGGGAGATGAAAAAATCCAGATAGTTACTCAGATGCTAGAACTGGTAGAGAACAGAGCCCGGCAAATGGAAACGCACTCTCAGTGTTTTCAAGATCTGTCTGAGAACGAGAAGCCCCTGGAAAAGGCCAAGGTGGAGTCCTGCCAGCCCGAGAGGTCCTCACGGAGACCCCGTCGCCAGCGCACCAGCGAAAGCCGTGATCTCTGCCATATAGCCAACGGTATCGACGACTGCGACGACCAGCCCCCTAAAGAAAAAAGGTCTAAATCTTCCAAGAAGAAAAAACGCTCCAAAGCCAAGCAGGAGAGGGAGGTTTCACCTGTAGAGTTTGCCATTGACCCCAACGAACCCACTTACTGCTTATGCAACCAGGTGTCTTACGGCGAAATGATAGGCTGTGATAACGAACAGTGTCCTATCGAGTGGTTCCACTTCTCCTGTGTTGGACTCACCTACAAACCCAAGGGGAAATGGTACTGCCCCAAGTGCAGGGGAGACAACGAGAAAACCATGGACAAATGTACTGACAAATCAAAAAAGGATAGAAGATCGAGGTAGTGAAAGCAATTCATGTTTTAAAGAGTTGCTCCTTTTATATTGAACTGTTTAATTTCCAGAGAACGCTGTTTTAGGAAATGCATAAGACTATGCAATAATTTTTAATCTATAATATTAATGGAGTATTAAAAGCTGTTATACCTTCTGTGATCTTTAACTTTCTGCACTGAATAACCAAATAGTTGAAACAGGGTGGCTTCAGACCTTCACAGAAGACATTACAAGCACATGGCGCTTGGTTTCCATTTGTCCCCATTAGTATTTATAAAAAAAACCAACAAAACCCCAACCTGAGTCTTGAAATAACGGTGGTGGGAAAGATACCGAAGAACTTCTCATGTAATGAAAGGCAAGGCATTGAAAGGCCTCGTGTAACTGCTAAAATCTTAATGACTGAATTTGTTCTTTTATCCCAGGTCTTTAAGTTTTTTGGTTTTGGGGTGGTTTTTGTGTGTGTGTTAACACCACACATTTGAAATTAAGGGTTTTTGAATTCAGCTGTAACTGTAAAAGTCTTCCGAGCTAAAAGCAGCCCTCTTCAGTGACTTTGGTATGACCAGTATGTTATTTCAAGGAAGAAAATACCACTAACTTAAGCTTTTTTTTTTCCTCCCCCCCATCAATATTAAACTCTTGTCTCTGTGACTTTACACTTGGGAGTCCATTTTTGGCTATGATAGAATTATGGTGTATAAGGCAGTTTTGGATATTGTTTAGTGGGTTTTATTGGGGTGCTGTCAGACACCCTGATGTAGTCTTTATTAAGGTGGTCTCTAATGCTGAACTCATTCCTTTGATTATTTGTGGGGTTTTTGCTGCCTGTCTAAGCTTTGAAATGGACTAAGGATCCCTTGAGAGGAGGGAATATTGACATCTTGGGGAACAGAAATTGCAAATGTGATGAGATCTTCATCCTAGTTAGATCTCCAGAGAGCTGGAATGTGACTGGTATTCTCTGGGATGTAAACTTTGCTGTTCCTTAGGTAGTTGGGCATGTGTGTGGCCACACCTGGGTTTAGGCAAAGGACTGTAGTTCTTGGGAGACCGAGTCTACAAAGCCTGAAGGCAAAAGCTTTCAATAAATGTTTTAATAACTAATAAATAAAAAACAAAACCACACCCCAAAACATGACTGGCACAGAGCCAGGGGACAAATCCCAGCAGGTTTCTGAGAGTGCAAGTGCCAGTGTTGTCCTGGAGTATGTTGGTGGTGTCTAAACACTCTATGGGTGGTAGGTAGAGGTGAACTACTTCACCCCCTGCACCTTGGGAGAGGTGGAAAACAGATGCAAAACCAGCTGTTTCTGCCCCTTTGCAATAGGAGATGCTAATTGAGGGGTGAGTGGTGTGCCGAAGCTTACACCTAGGGTTCCTGCTCAAGGATGGTCTTCCTTGAGATGAGCTTCATGGTGGGCTTGGCAAGGCAGGCAGAGCAGCGCTGCAGGGGTAGGAGTTACCTCCTGGGGGGCTGCAAGAGCTCAGAAGGTCCCCACTCTTTGCTGCCGAGGTCTCCTTTGACAGCACAGAGGGATAAGCAACACCATCTCTGGCCAAGCCTGATGGAGAAGCAGTTGTGCTGCGTTGAGAGCAGCCCAAGAAGGCAGATGAGCCAAAAGCAAGCTGTGATGGGTGGATGGATGCCATCAAAACTCCCTCCTGCGTCTCCAGGAGGGGTCTGTGATGGTCAGGGCTGGATGTGGTGCTCTTGGAATAAGGAAAGCCACAGCGCTGGGGGGCCAGATGGTATAAATCAATGCACAGGACCCTAAATATTATAAGTGATGTAAAATACTGAGCCCGTCTCCACAGCTGTGATCTGATTCCCTAACAGGATTTAGCATTTGCAAGTAACACGAACATATGGCAGGAGAGCCTGGAGCTGCTGGTTTGAGTTTTTGCTCTAAAATTGGAGGTGTGTTTAAGTGGACTGGCTCCACTGGGGAGACCTGCACGGCAGTAAGCAAAGAGCTCTTGCAGGACACTACTGGAAGGGCTCTGACCATCAGGAGAGGTGGTGAACCTTATCCTGAAGCTGTTCCTTGCTTTCCAGGCCTGGTGGCTAGTCAGAGGTTGGAAAAATAGGCTTCTTGAGGGGGCTGGATCCTGGCTACTGCTGGAGAAATCCAAGAAGGGTTGGAAACAGGTCTCTTAAGTCCACCTCTGTGCGTTTTACTCCTTTTTCTATATGTTAGGGCTTAACGGTTCTTAAATTTCCTTCTTGGAATGGCTGGTAGGAAGCTTTGGGCTGAGGATTGTAGCAACAACCCCTACCTAAAATGGTGATGCTCTCATAGTACTGGAAACCAAACATCACTTAAACTCTGAACTTGCAGAACAAAGTGCAAGTGAAACGAACTGTTAACATTGCTGATCTGTCTTGAAAGGTCTTGCTTTGATTATCTGCTGGCTAAATGGGGAATGCTTTCTTCCAAGGCAGAGGAGGAAGCTGGGAGCCTTCCCTAATTCATCTGGAATAATTGCTGAAGTAGGAAGTGTGCATTGGGGTGTTACAGAAGGGATGCTTTTGGATTCTGAAAGTGGTCCAGATAAATCTCTCTGATGCAGGGGATGCTTGCTTTTATGCTGATGGCCCATCCTGGTCAGGAATGTGAGTTCTCCAGGTTTCCAGTGAAGATACTGCTGGGGAAACAGCACTGGCTTTGCCTAATGCATGAAATGGCTCAAATGCAGAAAGAAATTCAGCTCCTAAGCAGGTGAGCAGTCTGCCTCAAATATACTTGGGGTGCATCTGAAATTAACCGCTTTTAAATACTCTGGCAGGTTTGTTATTAAAAGGTAGATGAGGGGTGACCTGATGTTATCTGGCACTTAGCATCTCACCACCTTTTTTAACCAAACCCAGATTTTGTGGTTTTGCATCCGTTTTCGGGGGAAGATCGGCAGTAACTGCTGAAGATGCAGATCAGATGCTGGTAGGAAATTCGGAAAGGTAAGTTGACGACCCTCATGTTGCTTCTTAACGTTGAGTTCCTCTTCTTAAATGGAAAGCAAAGAGTGTATTCCTAGCATCTCATCTAAATCTCCCCTATTTCAGTTTAAAACCGCTCCTCCTCATCCTGTGGCTCCCCTCCCTGATCCAGAGTCCCTCCTCATTTTCCCCTTTAGGGACTGGAAGAGGCTCTACGGTCTCCCCGGAGCCTTCTCTTCTCCGGGCTGAACACCCTGAGCTCTCTCAGCCTGTCCTCATAGGAGTTCTTCAGGTTCTGTCTTGGCTGCTAGTGGTTGCTTCTGAGAAAGATGCATTTTTGCAGGTAGATGGTGAGTTGGCTTTGCAGTGGATCCTCTCAAGATGATGACGAAGGTTCTCGCTCAAACCCACCAGAATTGTTTTTCTCTCCAGCGCTAGTTGGGTAGGACAGTTTGCTCTCAGCAGTGAAACCAGATGTTCCTGTGCAAGTGTTCAAGTCCCACAGACTGACGTACCCTGGAAGGGAAAAGATGGTTATTTTTTACTATTATCATGCCTCTTTTATAACACTCGCCGCGGAAAAGTTGGAAAAAGCTTGAAATCCTCTTATTTTGTGCCAAATCTGTGATTACCCTGCAGTCCGTGGAAGAGCTCGAGGTTTATGGATTACCACTACAGCTGGCCAGTAAACAGTTCCATTTAGTGAAAATTTTGGCAAATTTTTCTTTGAATGAAGGTGTCATTTGCCTTTCAATCCGAGTCTCTTGAGTTCAAGCTCGTGTCGCACCTGAATCCTTTCTAATTTTAGGTTGAGGTAGGGTAAAAGTTTTAAAACCTTATTTTGACAAATTTGGCATTTTTCCCTCCACCTGTTTCTTCATTCTTCTGGTTTTCTGGGCTGGGCAGGTTCAGTTTGGAGTCAGCCAGCCAGCTTTTAACTGCAGGTATTAAGACTGGACCCTCACCTCTGTTGTGCTGCAGAGCATCACCGACCGCAGCGTGTGCTTCTCAGAGGTGCTCTGCTGGCATTAAACATACCTCGGGGAAGTTACCCATAGATTCCAACTGTGGTGACTCCTCCCAGTTCCAAAGGTCTTTTTCTTCTTTTCTTTCCAGTGTAGGGATGGATTGGTGCTTAGTGGGGCAGGCAGGAAATCAAATCCTCCCCCCAAGTTTGGCTTCTGCCGCGGGAATCGCACCACAGCCATTAACTGCACACGTTCAGAGCAGGTGAAAGTGAGAGCTGGTAGTTGGGAGAGTTGAGGGGGAAGCAACTTGGGTACTTCTGTGGGTGAAAGCAGTGTGATTGAAGAAGGCAAGAAGGAACCTTTCATCTCCTGCTGAGAAGCAGAATAATAAGAACTCTAGAACCTTTGAGAACGACTTTCTGGAGAGAAATCAGGATAGAATCCTGCCCCGATTTAAATCAAATTCTGTTGAGCAGGGTTCTACCCAGCATACAGATTTCCAGCTTCCTTTGACTACAGCCTAAAAAAAGATTAAAGCTCCATGGCAACTGCTATCTTAACTCCTGACAGCCCTAGTGTAAATCACATCTTGGAAAAACCTAATACCAAAAGTTTTTAGGTCAGCAGGCAGGCGAGGGAATGGTAGGCTTACAGACACCACCCCAGACTTCATGCTGCCCCTGCACGGGTCTGGGTGAGGCAGAGAGGTTTTTTTTTGTGGGAGGCAAAGTGGATGCTGTATCATAAGCAGTATGAATTTAAAAATATGTCAAGTTTGAGGTGCGGAAATAGGTTTCATCCTTTTGGTGAAAACGTTGCGATTTACTTGCAAGCGGAACGTTCCAGCGAGGAATACAGCAAGAGTCATCTAGGGGAGAGTGGTCCAGACAAGGTACTGTGTGAGGTTACCATAGATCCTGTGTTTGCTGGCAGGGGAGGAACACTATTGGTTTATTTATTATGAATTTATTGGGTGGTTGGGTTTTTTTTTGATGGAGAGGGGAGAGAGGTTTTGTAATTAATTAACTTGCCCGTGGGTGCCCCAGAAGCTCCCTGTCCCTGTCAGGCTTGTAAGGAGATGCTGCTTTCTTGCTGCTTGAACATAAAAACAAATAGGTTGTTAGTCTGAGTGGTGGCAATGAGTGTAAATGGACATTAGGAGCCTAGAGTAAGGGGATCCTGTCGTAACCAACAATGAAACCCTCCAAATTCCAATTTCTTCCATTTGCATGATGATTATCTGGAACTGTTAGTTTCCTTACTTCCACTTTCCTCGTCTGTTTTTCACCCTGTCATCTCTAAACTGTTCAGGCCTTTAAGTGTTGTCTGAGGAATACTTTACCACAGCCATTGGAGCAGCCTGATGCCCAAGCCAGGGAGGGATTGTTGGAATCCCTCCTGGGGATCATCTATCCTGCTCTCCAGAGCAAGGACATAAAAGGGGGGACCCTCATGCTCCCTGCTCTGTCAGCTGCTGCTGGGCAGGCACAGAATTACCCTGAGGCTCCTTTTGACCCCATCTGATAGTAAAGTTTAAGTCCTCAGTATTGTAAAAGGAGAAAGTACCCCTCATTTCTCAAATGAAAATAAAACCAAGATAACATCAAAATCATATCGAAGTTGCAGCCCACTCTATACCTGTGTTATTGCCTGCTTAGAAATTTGGCTTTGTGAATGTTTCATACTATCCATCTGTTACTGGAGAGGGCTGAGACAGAACTGGAGAAGTGCTACCAGCACAATCAATGGGTTTTACAGCTCTGTAGGACTGCTTTTGCCCTCTCCTCCAGCACCTGGAGTTTGCTGACCACCCTGTGATGTTACACCTTCATAACCTGGAATAATGTTCTGCTGGTGTTCAGATGGTTCCCAGGCTTTATAGCCCGGGAACAGATAACAAAAAGGTACTCAAATACATATAGCTGGTAAATTCCATAAGAAAAAACCCAAGTATGTATTTTTTTTCCCCTGCAGGTGTGATACTGAGATGCTAACAAACAACTGTAGTGATTGTAGTTAACAGTGAGTTACAGAGGTTAACCAGGAGAGCTGGGACTTGGGATGCAAAATAATCTCCGTATTAAAAGGTTTTGGGGAGAGTTTTGAAGAAGTTTCAAAAATGGCAAATTACTTGGATTTCTGAGTATCTGTTAGGTCATCAGAATTCCCTGCATCTGTAGGAGTAGGAACACCTAGAGCAGGTCACTCAGGAATGCCTAGAGGTGAGTTTTGAATGTCTCCAGAGAAGGAGACTCCAC